>JABFIG010000032.1:0-175119 GCA_017139545.1 Ambrosiella cleistominuta | reverse complement strand
TCGTCCGAGGAGGAGGAGCTCTACTCCACCGAAGAAGAAGAACAAGATGAGGTAGTGGGGGGTCGCGGTGGGAGGGACACCGCAGGGGGGAGGGGAGTGGGGAGGGAGGAGGGTGTTGGAGGTGGGGATGGTGATGGAGATGGGAATGGGGATGAGAATGTGTCTGTGATGATGAGAGTGGAGGAGGAAGGAGAAGAAGAAAGAGAAGAGGAAGGGGAGAATGCTGTTGTTTTGTCTCAGTGGCAAAAGACCATTGACACAATCCGCAAATATGGCTCCTTTGTCGGCCCTGGCTTCATGATCTCAGTAGCCTACAGCAAGTCACCCATCCACTCGAAGATCTTGTCCGATTCTGGCTCTTACTAATCCGCCTCCGTAGTCGATCCTGGCAACTACTCCACCGATGTTGCCGCCGGCGCCTCGTACCAATTCCGCCTTTTGTTCATTGTTATCCTGTCCAATCTGATTGCCATCTTCCTACAGTGCCTCTGCATCCGCCTCGGTACCGTCACTGGGTTGAACCTAGCCTCCGCTTGCCGGGCCTTTTTGCCCCGGTGGCTCAATTACGTGCTGTATGTCTTTGCTGAGGCGGCTATAATCGCAACGGACATTGCCGAAGTCATTGGGTTTGCCATCGGACTGAACTTGCTGGCGCCCAAGGTGCCGCTGGTGGCCGGGTGTGCGATTTCGATTCTAGACGTCATAGTTACGTTATTATTCTACCAGCCGCACGGCAGCATCAAGGGGCTCCGCCTCTTCGAAATATTTATTATCTGCCTCGTCCTCGGCGTCGTCGTGTGCTTCTGCATCCAGCTGTCCATGATTGAAGATACGCCGATCGGTCACGTGTTTAGGGGTTACCTTCCGTCGTCGGCGCTAGTGCAGTCCAAGGGTTTGTATCAGGCATGTGGCATCCTCGGCGCTACAGTGATGCCGCATAGTCTGTATCTTGGATCGGGTATTGTCCAGCCGCGGTTAAAGGCTTACGACGAGAAACACGGGCTGCTTCCCAAGGAGCTGATGGCTCCGAGTGTCCAGGATGGCACAGCGGACCCCGATAACACGGGGTACATTCCGTCGCTGCAGGCTATCCAGCATGCGCTTTTTACGTCGTCAATGGAGCTGGGAGTGTCGCTGTTTACTTTTGCCTTGTTTGTCAACTCGGCCATTCTGATCGTTGCTGGGGTCTCCCTGTATGAGAACCCCGCGGCGCCGGAAGCAGACATTTTTGGCATCCACCAGTTGCTGAGCGAGTCTATCTCCCCCGGGGCCGGGACGGTCTTTGCGTTGGCATTGCTGTTGTCGGGTGTCTCGGCGGGAATTGTGTGTACGATTGCCGGCCAGATGGTTTCAGAAGGGGCTCTCAATTGGCGGTGTGCCCCATGGCTCCGCCGACTGATTACCCGGAGTATCTCCGTCACGCCATCTATCATCATTGCTGGGGCCGTTGGCAAGGATGGACTTAATGCTGCCCTTAACGGGTCTCAGGTTGCTTTGAGTATTATTTTGCCGTTTGTGAGTGCGCCGCTAGTGTATTTTACGTGCTGCAAGAAGTACATGATGGTGGTTCCTGGGGCTAGAGTCCGGGTGAGAGGTGACGAGACTGGGATTTTGCCGAATGGGTGTATGAGTATGGCGAACAAGTGGTATGTGGGCATCATCGCGGGTGTGATTTGGCTGTTTATTGCAGTGTTGAATGTGGCGAACATCGTGTTGTTGGGGCTGGGGGTGGAGTAAACTGAAGGTGGAGAAGGCTGGAGAGCCAAAGAAAAGAGATGGAGGAAAATGAGTTGGATAGTGAGAATATGTGATATATACGGGGAGGAGGAGGAGGAGGAGGAGGAGAGATTACTGGTTACTTGGCTACGGACTCGGATGTTTATGCCTGGATGGCCGAACTCTGGTTACTGTGGAAACACGGTGTTGTCGGGGTGTTTATGTGGGGGAGCAGGCTCGGAGATGTAAGGGAGATTGTGTGGGACGGCGATTGTGGTGGTTATGGGGAGGGGGTGGATGGTGGACTGGGGATTGGAGAGAGGGATAGAGAAAGCGAGGAAAAGGTGTGATGGTGGCGTCTGGGGGAGATATACGGGTGCAATATATAATTAGAAAATGTTGTGTAATGTCTTGCTCTTGCGTGATTGTTGCGGTAATGGCGGGGCTGTTCCGGGGATTGGGAACTTTGTGTGTAGGAACTGTGACGATTGAATGGCAACTACCCGTTGCTGGACTTTTCATGACTTGTAAATTGTCACAATGTTTCATTTCTTGACTTCTTTCCTTTTCCTCTAATAGTTTCCTGCTTCTTCTTGATAAATCATGCCATATCTTTCCCATCCCATCCCACTTCACCATTTCCACCCCAATCCGGCAGGTGACATCGCCAGCATCACCACCTTCCCCCCTTCTCCCATCTATTGCCAAACAGTCGTCAATATATCAACGCCTATTTCCCAAATATCTCTTCCCCCTCACAACCACTTTCCCACCCTATCGTATTCATATACCCAATCAATTTGTTTCCCCTCGCTAGCGCAGGTACTAACGGCATCCCTTCCACAAGGGATCGTACAGGCCGGCCCGTCTCTATAGTCAGCAGCTGGCTCCCCTTCGTTTTAATACTACTGGCTCCCTTTGGACTTGCTTCGTGAATCATCATTCAGTGATTCGTGTCCCTTTTGATTGAAGATGACGATCATAGATTTCGCTCCGTGGTACAGAGCAGCTTCTTGCTAGGTTCTTGAGTCTTTACTGTTCTTCTGCGCGAAAGGATCTTTATGAAATCGAGATGCCTCATCTTCCGGACCATCTTGCGATGTTCCCTTTCCAGTTTGTTCCTAGCACGCTATCGTTTCCATCATGAGAACGTGTGATTATCTGTTCATTGCCTTGAGCTTCCAGCTGGTCTTTGGCTACCAAAGTCTCTAGCCGTCACGCGAGGTGGCGCTCGGAAGCATGCTGGTGGTCTCAGAGGGGCCGGGATTTCCGTCGTCATTAACGGCCAGGAGTACCACTTGTTCATTCAACATCAACGACGGGAACTTTTGCTTTTCTGATTCTTCCTGTTATTGTCCCGACTGCGGAACATGCTGCTCCATGCCTGTCGTTGACTCCTCTTCTTTCTCGTCCTCTTCCGACACTGAACTGACCCGCTGCTCTGCAGGCCAAACACCTCCCACCCCTCTACATCCTCTTCGGAAAGGCCACCGAAACTCAAGAATGGTGCTGCTCTGGCGGCCGCTGTTGTCCCAAAGGAGGAACTTGCTGTAGCAGGGGTGTTGTTTTGAAGGTGAAGTTTGCATGGACGGCTAGTGTGCGGCGGGGACAACGTTGAGTGGGATCGAATTTAACAAAGTTTACAACAGAGTCATCAAATACAATGATAACGAGTTTGTTGATGAGCAAAAGTAGTTCGGAGACTTTGTAGTTCATGTCAACATCGGCGATGGCGACCGGGGAAGGGGCCAAATTTGTCAAGGTCGTCACAGCAATATCTATGTAAATTCTTCCACTTTTCCTGTTTTCAACAAAGTCCCCAAGACTAACTTGAATAGCAACCATAATCGCCCCCACAGCCTCCATTGTGTCGGCAACTACCACATCATCATCATCGTCCTCTTCCTCTTCCTCCTCTCCCCATCTCGCCCCCTTTGTCTCCCTCCTCGCCCTCACCTTCCCCTCCTCCTCTTTCTCCTTCGCCGCCACCGCCAATCCCGCGCTCGCCGCACTGCCGCCACTCTCCCCATGTCCCCCATTCTCCTTCCATCCCCGTTCCTGTCCCCATCACACACACACTCTCTCCACTCCCACTGTCGTACCCCGCCTACCCCCCCTACCCACCCTCTCCACGCCAGCGCTGTCTTCCGAGACATCTCGGCCGCCTCTCTCATAGCAACAGCAACCACAACCACCCATGTCCGAAAGGAGCCAGGCAACAAGATCACCCACACCCATGCCCCCATTCCTCGCCATGTTGCGCGCCACGGTATCCTCCCGGGCCTCCCGATGAGCCCCCTGGTCCCTGCTATCCGACAACGCCCCTGTCACTTCTTCTGCCTTCTCCGATGACGCAGCCGAATCCTACTTTGTCAAAAATGCCCCGAGAAGTCCAAGTCTCTTATCCCACCCCCGAACCAACACCCGCTCCATACTCTCCAGGACGGCGGCCTCCCGCATCGTCTCTTCCTTATATTCCACCCCATCTATTTTCCTCATCGCTGCCTCAATGATACCCAGCCGCCCTGAGACACCCCCACGCCCATCATATGCAGCGTCCGCCGCTACTCCCACCATGGATCGCACCCCGTCCAATGGCAGTAGTACATCACGCCCCCTCAGTATCTTCTTCCCCGCCCCGCACCATGACGCCCCCTTTACCCCTCCTACCCCGTCAACACCAACACCCCTATTACTGCACCCCCTGTCCCCCGTCATCCGTCGACATTGCCTCTTCTTATAATGAGCCGATTATCTTGCCGGTGCCGAGATTCGTCCCGTCGATATCCTCGTATGTTTCATCTGATATCTTGCGGCCGCTGACGCCAAGTTGGTGGTCTGAATACCAGGGGATGTCGTGGCCGCACCCGTCAAGGTGGAAGGCGGAAGAGAAGAAAGATAATAATACAGTAATATACAGAATGGTATTGGAAAAGGTGCTGTTGTCGGCACATGCGCCATATAGGGAATCATCAGGGGCATTTGCTAGCCCGTCAACACGGACGATAACGCCGGTGATCCGCCCACCGACTCCCATTGAGATCGCCGAGCTAGAAGGTTCCGACCCCTTCATATAACACACTGCTTGTTCTTTATGTAAATTTCCTTTGGCCATAGCTACAACGAACCTTTGGAATGATATTCTTAAATCAATGTAACAAACACCCTCTATGACAGCGTCAAACGGTGGTATAATACACTATCTTCCCTAGATGCTCAGTAACCAGCAACATGACCCGCAGAAATAAAAAACAAAACAAAATACAAAGCCAGCGCCTTTTGCGCAACTCGAGACCTCCGCATCTGATTCGATTCAGCCGGAGTCCGGCGCACCGAGTGTAACGATAGAACCAGCGCAGAAAAAAAAAGGAGAAATCCATAAACAGTGAGATTTGATGAAAAAAAAAAAAAAAATCAAAAAAGGACAACCGCTCAGTAATGTGGATCGATCGTCAAAATGTGTATAGCTCAGACAGGACCCGGAGGCCATCTTAGGCGGTGATGGAGCGACTTGCGGTGGGGCGGGGCAAGTCCGATTAGCAACTTACTTAGTGAGCAGCTGGATACCATGGAATCCCACTAAAGTCCTTGGAATGTTTGCAAAAAAAAAAAAAATACCAAAACCCTCACCAACGGTAGTTCCTTTATCGGACCAGAACCACTCATTATTAAGATAATGTGGAAAAAGATCAGACCAAAAGCGGCAGAGAAAGACAACCTTCCCTAGATGTCCATGACACGCCCTCGGCTCAAGAATCCCAAGACATTCCATCCCAAGACTTGAACATTGCCGTGGAACCTGGCGTTTCGTCCGGTGTCTTACGGCGGCCATCGACTCATTGCCCTCAACTGTATCAGCCATGCAGTCCCCAATGAAACCGCCTTAATTGCTGTCTGCAAGGTAGCTGTGTGGGTGGTATACATGTTAGCACAAGTAAAAGTCACAACAAACGTCTCTTTCCGACCAAGTGCCCAGTAGCACTTCTCCGCCAAAATGGACAAAGCATACCCGAGATAATCCTCCTTGATGCTACCAATGGCCCACATCTCGCCGACCTCGGTTCTAGTACCAATGATTTTGACGCGGACGTGCGTGCCGGCCTCAATAACTGTGTCTTCGTTGTTGGTGTACTGTGGCGGCGTGGCATTGGGATCCCACTTGATATCGGACGGGATGAGCTATGAGTTGGGTACAAATGTTAGATATCATGTTTACAGACAGCATTTTGTTTTTCATCATCCTTGACTGTGCAGTAGCAATTTGCGTACATGAGAAGAAACAAAGAGCTTCAGGGGACCCGCATGGCAAAAGAAGCCCTGGTGGTTGACCGAACCGACGATAGCGTCAACCTTTTAAAGTTCCAGTGTTAGCATTCTGGTTCAAGTTACACATACGTAGACACGCCATTTCAGGGACAACAGGCCTGCCACTGCGGTCACAATGACGTCTCTGTGGCCGTCGCGCATACCAGTCAGAGATTATGCTCATCATATCCTCCTCTTTCTGGCTGCTGTCCCTCAATCGCAAACGTACAGTTTCACCCTTGAACGGGCGCCACACCACAGCACGATACCGCACAGTGAACTCCGCCAGTCCACTGCTGGGGACAATGCGACCCTCTGAGATATCGACCGCGTCCATGATGGTAATGATAAAGTATGAGCCCGCACAAGTCCCCTCGACGTCACGCAGGAGCTTCTCCGTAACCAGCTCGTGCATGTTGCGGCCAAAGTAGGAGGGGTGCAGAGTGACTCTGCGTTCCATTTCGTAGAGGAAGAACATGGTGGCTGTGGCGACGGGAGACGAGGGGTCGATTACTCGTTGGCAGAGGGAGGAGGCCGAATATTGAGTGGTGGCCCGGATCGTAGGTTGTGATGGCTGTAATGTCAAGATGGCGGGAAGTCGAATGACTAGTCAATCACCGAAAGTGAAGACACGACTTTGTCGTGACTTGCAATTAAATTGATTAAGAACAAACACCCAAAGAATCTTGTCGTTCAATCCAGCAGAACCAACAAGACGTATAACCGTCATAAGCAACTTCAACCTCAACACAGCAGCGTCTAATCGCCACGCAAGCAGGCAATATCAGGTAACGAAAGGCGGGGTAAAAAAGACAAAGACAGCGAGGAACCTCTAGCACTCAAAGATCAACACGAAATTTGGCGGAGGAAATCGGCCCGTCGCGGTTGTCGTTTTGGTAGGAGGGCAGCGGTCGTCGGGGTATTGGGGGGATAACAATGACGAGAAAATGCGGGAAGACGGACTAGACGCAAGGCTGTACGCTCACGAAAGTCAATTTCACGTTGGCGAAAAAAAAAGTATAGTCGCGCCAACTCACGGGACCTCCATAGGTCCGTGCATTTAGGCAAGGCTGGCATGGTGGTGGGAGACAGTGTGAGACAGTGTTGGGGACAGTGTAGTGAGGAGAAGGTGGTGGTAGTGCGCTTGGAAGAGCCGCAAACGAGTTTCCGACATGTGATAGTTGGACGGAAACGAACTGGTGTGCAAATGAGGTGCAGATTGGAGTCTCGCTGATGCATAGTGGGCTTCCCATGAGGTTTTAGTGCTACTCCATCTTCGGAAGAGTTTGTTGCGAGATATGAGTGGTCATTTCACGTCGGTAGATGCATTTCGGCAGCTGGGGCTGGAGCTGGAGAAAGACTTACAGATATAAACAATATAAACACTTTATGTGTGAAAAGTTACCCAAGGTGGAGTTGATATGAGAAGATGGACAAGAGGATTTATAGGTTGTAGAATTACACGTTTACGGTGATCCACAGCCGCTCAAAGCGCACGCCAACGTCTCAATCCCGAACTTTGACGTGATGCACATGTGAATACTTAAATATTTAGACCTGAATTATCTGTGAACTATCTGAGGATTTCCAAATCGAGAAACTCATGTATCTTTAAAACCCTTGACTTCTACATTTGAAGTAAAAAATCTTTCTTTTCTCTTTTAACAACGGCCGTTAATGTCGTTTTATGTAACCGCATTTTTATTAACTCCATCGTAACCTCACATCTTGACTTCATTGTCCACTAGCCTGCGTTCTCTCAACCTTTATCAACCACCATCACCACCACCTCCCATCGCATCCACAAACCCCTTTATCACCCAACCCAACCCCTCCATTCTTTCTACTCCCCCCCCCCCAAACCCAAGTCACGCTCTCCACCACCACCAAAAACTTATCCGTCTATCTTAACAATTCCACATTTACTCACACCCCTCCAAAAAGCCCTCACAGAGAATCTTCGCGTAAATTCTATACCGACATTCCTGGAATGGTCTCACCCACTCTACTCACCCGCCCATTCCATCCGTGATCATCACTGCAAATTTTATCCACTAAAACTTAAGAAACCATCTTTCTGACTTAGTGAGGCACGGTTCCCCGGACCAGTTAATTTAGCCTCGAGGTTTTTCTTTACTAAAAGGGTTTTACTCATTGACAACATTATTTTATTTTAATTTTTATTCTTAGAGTTTCTTTTCTACATTCTTTTTGTTTTGTTTTGTCTTTTCTTTTCTAGACTTGTTCCGGTGTAATTTGCCACCCGTTTGTCAGCCTTCCGGTCCGACAGTGCAAAGGACTAAAGTTGCCCATTTATCTGTGGTCCAGAATTCCATCAATTGATACTTTATCCCTATATATTACCACAACTGCATCCTCCGCATTGTCACCAAGTCGCTCATCATGCCCATGTCTCTGGAGAAACACCTCGTCTTTGTAAGTGATCAACCCTCATCTCATCCCATTTCATCTCACCCCACCACCAAGAAACTAACCTCTTCTCAGTACGGCACCTACCACAGCCACCCAGTTAACCTGGCCATCCACATGTGCACTGTGCCCCTCATCCTCTTTGCCTTTTTCACCCTCCTCTCCAACAGTGGGCCCCTCATCCCCCTCCCCGCTGCAATTTCTTCTTCCTTTGAGCTCAGCCTCAGCACCATCGCCGCCATAACCCTCGGTACCCTTTACATCCTGCTCGAACCTGTCGCCGGCTTCCTCATGGCTGCCCTCTGCATCTACGGGTCCTCCCGCGTCAACGCTGCCCACGCCGTGGACCCCGAGGGTGCCAACAAAGTGGCCATGGGCGTACTGGCGATTGGCTGGTCGCTACAGTTGGTTGGCAACGCGGCGTTTGAGAAGCACATCCATGAGAAGATATCTCATGTCGTGCAGGCGGTGTTCGTGGCGCCGTTGTTTGTTTGGTTCAAGGTGTTGTTTGCATTGGGGTACAGATCGGAGTTGCAGGGGCGGGTGAAGAGGGCTGTTGAGAAAGAGTTGGCCAAGATCAAAAGTGAAACGGAGAAGAAGAAGAAGAAGTAAAGCCGAGGTGGTATATCCAGCATGGTGCTATCGAGACCATTGTGAGTGACCTATAATGGTCTTTGCCGGTATCTGAGGGTTGGCTTACCAAAAGATCTTGTTGTCTAATCTGCAGTCTGCCGAGACTGATTATCATGTGTTACATTTCGTTTGAAGATATCCCTAACCTCTCTGTATATTACATTTATATAACATTTATATATACATCATTAGTCACGTATCATTATCAGCAAATTGAGATACGGGAGATGCCAAAAACAAAGGCAGTATATTTTTTTTGTATGTTTTCTGAACAGTGAAACTGTTCTTTTTCTAATGGGTTTATTTGGGGGTGGATGACAACGAAATCATAAGTCTTAAAGCGTAAGTGAGTCTAGAGATCTATCATCTAATATCCGCCTAGTCTATCGAGAAAACCCAAAACTAAAACAAAGAACAGCAAGTCTAAGAAATCGTAAGTAGAAAACAAAGCAAAAAGCAACAAGGATCAAAACAAACTGGACAAAACAAAAAGAAAAGCATTGCTAACCTGAAAATATCCAGCACTCTCAAACACGGAATGCCATCATCCGATCAAAAGGCCGTCCATGAACGCAGCCGGCATAAGCCAGCAAATGATATGAAGACCATCGTCGGCGACTTTTAGGCTTCGGAGCCTTGTCACCTCCGGCCATTTGATGGGAGTCTGGGTTCAAATCTGTAAACGTTAGTTGATATGTTCCTAACCAAAGGGCAATATCTTGTTTCAGTGAGCTGCAGAGTCATTATTGTTCGTAAGGAGGGTAAGGAGATCAAAACAAAGGAAAATAAAGTAAAAAAACGAAAAATAAAAACCAAATCATGGGAAAGCATCGGGATCAAGGGCTAATGAAAATTAGACCCAAGCGGGGTAGCTCATACCGCCCTGCGGCTCGTAGACCACATCATCAGTCCCATTAACATATCTGGTCGGCTCTCTGCGGGAGTTACCGCGGTACAATCTCGGCTCCGCCTCATACCCCCCCGCAATTCTGTTACTATCAACGCAGCAAAATGACACATCCGATGAATCATTCGGGTCCGCCGCATGGCCAAAGACATTGCGAATCTGGCTCAGGCGGCTCCTGCCCTTATCCTTCTTGCTGTTGCTCCGCTCAAGCTTGCGGCAATCCCGGCTCTCGTGGTGGCGCGACGACGACTCACCGCGGGATCTCAGCGAGCCACGGTGGCTTCTAGACGAGTCCTGGCGTCTGGAGGAGCTCCGGTGCCTAGAAGAGTCACGCTCCCGGAGAGAGCTGTTATCCCGGCCGCGGTGCTCCTCAGCGATCCTGTGCGACCTCGACGCCGACGGCGGAACCTGCGACTTGCACTTCGAGCTTGAGCGGGTGGGAGCCTCGGGATTAAAGTACGGGAATTTGGCGGGCGGGGGGTTTCTGCGGTTGCCAACATTGGCCAGCGGGGCGGGCACAGCCGAGTGGCGGTAGTTAGGGATGGCCTTGTAGTCAGTTTCGGTGTAGTGCTGGTAGTTGTAGAAGGCGAGGGCCTTGTTAAGGTCATCGGTCAGGTTGTCAACATCGGGGGCAGAGCAGTGGCGGTGGTGGATGGGGGACTCGTCGCGACGGGAGGATTGGTGACAGGATTCACCACGATGGCGAGATTCGTTACGGTGACGGCGGGAGGATTCTCCGCGGTGGTGAGTGGTACGCTCGGCTTCCCGGTGACGGGCCCGTTCTTTCTCGGCACGCATGGTGCGGCGGTGTTCGCGCCATTCCTCGCGGGTAATGGAGGTAGCGGGGGGCATAGGAGTTATGTTTATGGCATTGGTACGCTTGGGGACTTCGGGATAGATGACTTCGCAGTTGAGGCGGCCGCAGGTGGTGGGAATTTTGATGAAGTTACGCTGTTTGTCGCAGTTGCCGCTGAGCATGCGGGTGACCACGTTACGGGTGCATTTGACCGAGCGGTCTTTTTCGCGACAGTCGCAATAGAAGCGGCGAGTCTCGTAGCACATATCAGCGGCAGGAGAGTAGAACTAAGATGTTAGTTCAGAGGAGGGATAGAGATAGAGGGGTTTGATAACTAATTAGAGTTAGGGGCAAGTCAGACCACGAACGGACTTGAGAGAAGAAAATACTGATGATGGTGGAAGTTATTGTTTTTGTTTGTTAATCGTCACTATTATCGCTAGAGTTGTTATGAAAATCGTGGTGGGGAGAAGAAGATCAGAGGTGTCTGTTGTCGGCAGCATGACGGATATTTTATGTGGATGCAG
The DNA here is from genome assembly GCA_017139545.1 of Ambrosiella cleistominuta. Classification (NCBI taxonomy): domain Eukaryota; kingdom Fungi; phylum Ascomycota; class Sordariomycetes; order Microascales; family Ceratocystidaceae; genus Ambrosiella; species Ambrosiella cleistominuta. The sequence goes on along the minus strand of JABFIG010000032.1, from coordinate 163,805 downwards.
ACGATGAAGCATCGTGATGTTTCGTTTTCTTTCATGTTTGGAGGCCGTTCAAATAATACGAGGAGGGAAGAGGAGGATAAATGTGAGACGTGGTGAGAGAGAACAAAGAAGTTGGTTGTAGTGGGTGCATTTTTTTTTGTCAAGAGGGCATAAAGAAGGAGAGACAAAGAAGGGGGTTGAAGATTCGATAAAGGACATTTCCTATTCGGGTAATGGGAACAAAGAAGGTGAGGGTTAAGCTTTCGGGAAAGTGAAAGGACGCATGAAGAAAGTTAAAGAAGTGTGATACTTTTAGTAAGTTCATAAAAGAAGGTAATAGTTCAATGGCTAACTTTCAGTTAGATTGACTCTTTGCGAAGATTAATATAATAGGAATGCGACATAAGACTATGAGGTGATAAATGCTAGGGTTAGGATTACATTGTTTGTGCAACCTCGGGCACGGCCCCACATTTACGGAGGCCGGAGACCCACCCACTCTATATTTCTTGCGTGTATGTCATTCAACGGCACATCTCTATCAGTTTTGAAAAGTACGGATAACTCAATATGCCCAAGGAATACCTACCGAACCACTCACCACGAGAATATTCATGTATGTCGATCAGCTCGCCTAATATCCCTTGGGCTCTTGTATGTAACAATATATCCACTTGGTCACATGAATGTCCCAAATTTACGGAGCGGTGATGATGAGTGGAAGCGGAGGTGGATGGGTATGAGATTTTTATACTGAGGTATTGAGTATGTAGATACAAGGAGACTTTTGGGCATGTTGTGAGGGCATGGTTTACCCAACATGACCCGGATTAATGCATCAATAACCTCTGAGAAAAGAAAAAGACAACCGCCGTTGATTATCCGGAAATATCACTAGCCTTAAAACCTAAAATACGTGACAAGACAAAAGATCTATAATGATGAGATCATAGCTTGGTCGCAGACAGTTACAGAGTAACAAATGTTGCCAGCAACGACTAGTAACAGGCCCTTCAGATAGAAACTGAGAAGGTTGTATAACACTTTGCGGTGACATTTGGGAACGTGAGAGAGGAGATATTAGAAAAGTGACTCTAAGAATTTCAACATCTCGCTGTAGCATAAGGAAGAATGCTAAGGATTACTATATAGAATGAAAACAGATAATCGGTGTAGTGAGTGAGGATTTTCGACAGACTCTCCGTGAGTCTTCGGCCGCCTGCTTATTCACGGATATTCTCAGAAATCATCACAGAGATCCCAGCCATCCACATATCATCCACTACTTACCACCCTTCTCCCTTGCTCCATGCCACCCGACTTCTTATCCCATCCCTTCCCAATTGTCACCATCTCCACACATATCCCACGTTTCTCCCCCCCCCCCCATCCTCTAACCCTGACAAACGCATCGGCATTACACACTCCTTGCTGATGATTGACACGCATGTAACAATGTAATCCGGTAGATTAACTTTTTATGTTTTGCCTCTAGAATGCCTGATTAGCCCTGGAACTACCACCGGCACCTGAGATCCACTATCAACCATCATCAATGGAAATAGATTTACTGGTGTCTTCGGCAACGGAAAGAGATCTTCAGCATCACTTGCGTAACGTACGGCAGAGCGCCGCCTGGGATATGCAAGGGAGCATCATCAACCAGCTGTTGCATCTGTTAGCAGATTCCCCAACGTGAAAGTTCCCGGTGCTCGGTGAGACATTGGCCGGCTTCAGCATGTCATCGAGCAAGAGTTAATAGTATTGTTCATGACTTGAAATCAAATATAAGTATCTTGGCCATCTTCCGACTTTCCCTCGTCTGGTTCTCTTCTTTCCTCATCACACTCACTTACCATTCATCTACCTTCAACTTCACTTCTTCTTCAATCGCTCTTTTTTTTTCGTTTCGTCAACCCTCTTATTCACTTTTCAACTCCAGCGTTAATCACAAACTCTTTTATAACCTTTTACCTTTTTTTTTTCTTTTCTTTTTAACCCTTACTTTCTAATCATTCCCTTCAAAATGCGCTTCAACCCCACTGTCGCCATCCTCGCCACCTCCTCCCTCGCGGCCCCCTCCATCACTATCACCCGCTACGATAACCCCGCCCTCAACCTCGTCGGCAACATCTTTCCCAACATCTCCGGCCGCACCTACGAGCCCCTGACCTCCCCGGACACCCCTGACGCCTCGTCCCTCGCCAGTGAGATCGTCGAGCGGGCCGCCGCCCACCGTCGCGCCCTTGACACCTCATCGGTCCAAAATCTGACGGCAGCCGCCGGCATTACGCTGCCGCAGGATGTCCTGGATAAGGCCAATTCCATCTCATCTCAGATTCCCGACATTGGCTCCATCATTGTCGGGCTTATCATGACCATCCGGGACAAGGCCCCGCTGCTGAAGAACACCCCCCTCAACGGTGTCGTCAACCTGGTCCTTCCCATCATTGAGGGTCTCCTCAACGCGCTGGATCCCAAGCAGCTGACCAACGGCGGCCTCAAGAACTGTCAACTCGACGTCTTTGGTGACGTCACTGGTCTCGTCGGCGGTCTCCTCCAGGCTCTCCTTGGCTCCGTCCCCAGTGTTAGTGATCTTACTGGTGGCCCCGGTGGTGGTTCTGGTGGTGCCTCCGGCCTTCTCAGCTCCGTCACCGACGGTATCGCTGGCGGCATCCTCAAGGGCAGCTCGTCCCCCCTCCCCGTCAACCTGAACGCGCAGGTCTCCAACGCCGTCACCAACATCATGGGTTCCTCCGCCGCCAACATCCTATCCGGCCTCCCCGGCATTTGTTCTTTGAACAACCTCACTGACGTCGGCTCCATCACCGACACCCTCGGTGGCCTCGGCATCGGTAATGTCCCGGGGAACTCAACCAACCCCATTGACATCCTGACCCTCTCTAAGCTAGCCGATGTTCTCGACTTTGACATCACCGGTCTTGAGATCATTGTTATGCTGCCCGTTTCCATGCTGCCCAATCCCCTTGATGCCCCCTTTAAGGCTCTGGCTGGCGAGCTCGAGGAACTCAAGAATGCTGTTGGCGTCCTTCACGAGATACTGGCTGGTGCGACCGATGTCCTTACCTCGTCTGACCTGACCAAGCTGTATAAGTCTCTAGACAATGTGTATATTAGTCTTCAGAAGCTCAGAAAGCTCATCATCCCGCAGCTGCAGAAGCCTCTGACTAATTACGATCTTGCAGGTCTGCTTTCGGTGATCAAAACCGTCTTGACAGTTGTTTCTGGGTACTTGGCGATTATCACTCAGGCTGCGAAGAACGCAGGTGATGTCCCCGATGGTCTTACTAACTCTCCGTCGCTGATTAATGGGTCCTAGATGGGTGAGTTAGCGTGATATGAGTTGCATGGTGAAGTATCTTGGTTGAGTTATTGTTCTTGACTTTCGCTTTATATTTGCTTTGTTTTCCTTTATGGCCTTGGTTTGGCGCGTCGTTCGTTTAAGCTCTACTTTTGTTTGGTGTGATTGTAAAGTATCGGAGTGAATGGTACTCTTGAGTGCGATCATCTATAATATAAAAAATAAGACAATATTATTTTACAACAAAAAAATGTCTCCACGAAAATTTCCTTTTTTGTGTGTGCCTTGTAAAGTTTAATCTGATATTATCCCCCACCGTGGCGGAAGGAACGGAAAACCGAATTGGGAGATGAAATTGCCATGGGACAAATGGAAGGCTCTGATTGGTGGATAAGGGTGTTGTTGTGACCAGCGATGAGTGGGTATCTAAAGGTGGAGGAAGAGGAATGTATTCTCTCTTCTCTTTTTACACTAGATTTCTATCCTACTTGTGCCTGAATAAACTCAGTTATTGAAATTGTGTCTATTATGCCGAACTTAAATCTCCCATCTTACAATCTTGGCTGCTGGGAACTACTAGGTGCATGACAAAATGATAGGTACTTGTAAAGACCAGCAAAAATCAGCCCTGGTCTTAGTTACACACACTAAACAGTGCACTGGTAATTTTTGGACTATTAGTAGACTTACCCTTCTGTAGATTTGTCTCCTGCCCTGTAATTCCTTATAGATTAGGATTATAACCCTATGGATTATAAAATTGAAATGGATTGAGATATCAATATTCCACTCATTCTTCATAAATGTGTAAAATATGTTCAATATCATCAACAAAATACTTTGGAGAAACAAATTAATAAAAATATATCTGATTGAGAAATTAAAGTGAGGGAAACCAAATATGGTCACTGTTTTGCCATATCTACATTGCTTTAATTTATAAAAAAAAAAGTTGAAGGTGGTAGTTTTGGGCTTCGATCCTTTCAAGATTTGAAGCCCTGGCACAAGCAAGAACAATGACATCATAGGCTAAAAAATGCTATGTTTTCAAATGCCCATAATATGAGTTCTAGAGGTTATAATGAAATAAAATAAAAAATAGTATCATTAAAATCTGCAGATTTAGAGCAATTAAATAATGCCAATTGTATCTTATGAGTGTATATATTCATCATTTTGTAGGTCTCTACTTTGACTGACATGGTCTCATTTTTGGTGGCTTTTACAAGGACCTTTCATTTTGCCGTGCACCTAATAATCCCCTGGCTGCTGTCAGGATTCGCTCCTTCCTCAACTTACACCTCTTTTGCCGCCGGCACCACCCCACCGGGCCTCTCCAGCGCACGCCAAACTATATGATCTTTTATCGTTGATAGAACGCCATGATCTTTTGTAGAATATATGCTCTCGGTGGAGGTTCGTTTAGAAGCGTTTAGGAGCAAGATGCGGTCGGCTGGTGGCGGGGCTAACTGTACCTACAGTGTACAAGACAAGGATTGGCGTATAACATGGTGTGGGTCCTCTGCTTAACGCGAGCCCGCAGAATAAAGTGGAGAGAATGACTTTATAATGGGATCGTGTAACAATCGAGTAATGGCGGCTTGGCGATTGATAGCCTTTGGGATTCTTGTAAAAGATAAGCTTTTTTTTTTTAGTGGTGGCGGCAGCGAATGTCTAAAAGGGTCTAGCCATAGCCTATCGCAGTCAATTCTTCATAAGAATATCAGAGAATAGATACTTCTACATAGCCACACGATAATATCCTGGCCGCACGGCGTGTTAATGAACAATGTTGTCGAGTGAGCTGCCGGCCAAAGGAATGGCAGAGGATCCACTAATTCATTGTCTTGGCACAGAAACGGCCACTTGACAACGGCGAGAGCGAAAGAAGATTTTTTAGAGGATACATAGAAAATGTATAAGTATATGTATAGATTAATATCTCAATACCCGTTTCCAGTTACAAGGTTGTAGCATTTTTATTATTATTTATTATTTGCTTTTGTTTTCCTTTAGGCGGCGGTGCTGCATTGTGGTTACACAGGCTCATTGATGATTTAGCATCATTGTTCTTTGTTCGTCCGTCTTACCCCGCCATCTCCCGTCCCGACCGCTATCGATAACGGAACCATCCCCCAAGACCCCCCTAAAATGCCCCCTCCCTTCGGCCTCACGGCTTCCTCCCTCAAACTCTTCCTCCCCTGGACCTCCACCACCGCCCACTTCCACAGCCTCCCCCTCTCTTCCCTCCGCATCATAGCTCTCCTCATCCTCGTCAACCTCCTCGTCTGGGCCGCCGTTGCCTATCCTCTGCACATCCACCCCAAACTCATCGGCACCGCTGTCCTCTCCTACACCCTCGGCCTCCGCCACGCCCTCGACGCTGACCACATCTCCGCCATCGACCTGACAACGCGCCGCCTGATTGCCGCGGGGCAGCAGCCAGTGACCGTGGGGACGTTTTTCTCGCTAGGGCATTCGACGATTGTGATTGTTACGTGTATTGTCGTGGCAGCGACATCTGGGGCGCTGCGGGATCGCTTTGAGGATTTCACGCGCGTGGGAAATATCATCGGGACGTCCGTTTCTGCTGTTTTCTTGCTTATCTTGTGCGCTGGGAACATGTGGGTTCTGTATAAACTTGTGACCAGTCTTCAGGGGATCCTCAAGAAGCAACAGGATGACCGGATGGGCACGGAGGCGAGGTTTGTTGATGGGGATGCCGCGGCGAGAGAGTTGCAGTTAGACAGCCCGGGTTTTATGGCCAATGTGTTTCGCAGGGTTTTTGTGTTTATCGATCGGCCCTGGAAAATGTACCCGCTCGGCGTCCTCTTTGGCCTCGGCTTTGACACCAGCTCCGAGATTGCCATGCTCGGGATCGCGAGTATCCAGGGAATGCAAGGGACCAGTCTGTGGTTGATTCTCATATTCCCGATTCTTTTCACCAGTAAGTTGACTCACATCACGTGATGACATATATGATATATCTGATGACTAACACAACTACCCCAGGCGGTATGTGTATGCTCGATACCACTGACGGAGCTCTCATGATGGCCCTCTACACCAACAAATCCTTCTCCCGCGACCGCGTCGCCATCCTCTACTACAGCATCGTCCTTACCGCCATCACCATCGTCGTCGCCCTCTTCATCGGCACCATCCAAGTCCTCAACCTCGTCCAGAACACCGCCAAGCCCTCAGGCCCCTTCTGGGACGGGCTTTCGCGGCTGAGCGACCACTTTGACATTGTCGGCGGCAGCATCTGCGGGCTCTTTTTGGTCGTGGGCCTCGGCAGTATGCTGGTTTACGGGCCGTGGAGACGCAGAGTTGAGAGGGGTATGCCAAAGCATGTTAGGGATGGGAATATCGAGGGCAATAGCGATAAGACGGAGGAGAATCTAATTGGGGAAGCGGGGCAGTTGCCTAATAAGCTGGTGGGTACTGCGACTACACAGAGCGTCTAGGGTTAGGACACATGGTATCGGAAAAATAGAGATAGATTAATGGATGAATCAAAAGGTTGACATCTAAAAGCTATGCGAATTATCCAACAGTAAACTACACCAGATCCTACTCAGTCTTGGCGACCAGCACCGCAGACCCTTCGGGGAAACTCCCTATTAACTCAAACTTGGAGACCGTCTTCTGCGTCTGTGACTCACTATCGCTCTGCCCCTTTGAACCCTCCGGCGCATCTTTCCTCGCCGACTCGGTGCTCTCATTATCGCCGTCATCCCCACCGTCATCGTCTCCACCAGCTTCCTCCTTGCTATTAACCTCTTTCTCTTTCTTGTCACCCCTGTCCTCATCTTTCTCCTCATCCTTCTTATCTTCATCTGTCTTCACCTCCTCCTTCACCTCCTCTCCCGTTTCCACTCCCCCCGGCAACAAAACCGCCAACCTCACCCCCTCATCCTTGGAATAAACCCTCAACCCCACCACACACACCGCATTCCACGGCTCCACCGCACTCTCCAGCGTCTTCGGATCATTAACCGACGCTCGCAGCTTCTGATAGTCAAAGGACTCCCATGGCTTTGGCGTAAAGTCGGAGGAGGAATAGCAAGAGTTGTCGGTCACGGGCGAGTCAGAAGAGATGTCGTTGGAGGGGGAAGCTTGTGTTTGGGCGGGGGGTAGAGGAGGTTTGCGGGGGCGGGAAGAGGTCAGCAGGAAGGGGGTGTATTTAGCTTGAGTGGGAGGGGGGCTTGGTGGTGTCGGGGGGGTGGGCTTGGGGGAGTTTCAAAAGAGGATTTCTCGGAATCCTGGGTGGAAGGCTTGTCGGGGGTTGTCTCTGGAGGCTCAGCTGTGGACTTAACAGTATCATCGGAGGAAGTCTCCGGAGTCGTCTGGGTGGAACTGTCCGGTGATTCATCAGACTTTGCCTGGACATCTTCCTTCTTCTTAGTCACTTCTCTCTCGTCCTTTCCCCCCGTTTTGCCCTCTTTTTCTTTATTCTTTTCCTCCTCTTCTCCTTCTTCACTCTCCATTCCGCCAGAATCCTCTCCTTCTTCGCCTCATCCTTCGCCTGCTGCCTCATCTTGACCTTGACCACTGCATGGTCCTTGTCCCAAGCCCTCCTCCTTTCCTTCCTTCTCTTTTCCAACGCCGTCGCTCACCACACCTTCTTCCTTATCTTCTCTACCTCCATCATGTACGAAAGCGCCCGGGAATGTGCCAAATCGTAGGCAAGACTGACCTGCTGAAGCTTGAGGTTTGCTTCACGAAAGGCCGTTTGCTTTTTGAGAACTTCTTCCACAATGGGTCGGTCCGTATTGCGGAGACCAATCACTTTGATCCACACAGTATATTCACCCTCAACCAGCTCCGGGATCTCCACCGGCGCCGATCACATCATGTAAAAGCTCGAGTGGCTGCACACAATATCCTCCTACTCCTCTTCATCCCTCTCCACCAATGTTCCGGCCCTATGCACCTGAAAGTTCAACTGGAACAAATACTGCCTCGTCAGCTCCTGGAAATATCGTTTATCCAACTATGACAACACTACAACTACCGACCCCTTCTTCGTCACCGTGAACCGGAACATCTCCCGGTACTCCATCTTCCAGTGTACATCGAAGCTGCCTCACCGCTGTACACACCGCCACTCCGCTTCTCGAAACAGCCTCGTCCGGTCAATATGCTGCATCTTCCTTAGCAAGTTCCTTGTACTCGACCCAGAACGCCGAGTCTAGGCTAAAGCTGTGCCCAAGTTCCTGTTTCACCTCCGTCGTCCACTCCTTAGACCTGTCCGACCACGACCCATCCAGAGGCCTTCTCGCAGGATCCCTCACGGGCTCCGCAGCTTGACCAGGCGCTCACCGGTCTTAAGCATGTGCGTGCGGAGCACCGTGTACACGTGACCCTCTCGGATCCCATTACACTCGCCGTATCCGCCGCCCTCAGTGAAGCCCGTAGCACAGCCAAACAGGAACTTGTCATTGACTTTGGACAACTCATTCTCCCAAAAGGCATCCGGATCCAGGATGTCGGTCGTGAATATCTCGGAGGTTACACTCCCGATGGAGTTTTCCAGAGCCTCGCCCATCCTCAATAACACCACCATCTGCACCGACGGCACATTCCACACCTGATTCTTAAGAAACAAAAAGTCATCAATCACGCACCAAATCCAGCCGCCATCACAATAAAACACAAACCCGTAGACCCTAATCTTGCCATTCACTGCCACACACGACCGGCGGATAGTATCGGGGAGCGCCGCGAGAACCGAGAAGGTGCCGATGGCCTAGCAGTTGCCGAGGTGGCCCTGTTTGACTTTGTCGAGTGGCGAGGAAGGTGGGCGAGGGGAAGATCTAGGGTAGGGGAGGCGGAGATATCAAAGGTGGTGGAGTTGAGGGTGTTGCCGGTGTTTCCAGTGTGCATGTAGAGATCTTGGTTCTGTAAAGGAAGACAGTTAGTAGCTTTTTTGGTAGGTTTGACGGCGTTTGTTTTGCTTACAAGATCCCAGTCCTTGTACCGATACCGCTTATTCACCCTCCGAAACTCCTTCACAATCTTATTCACTTTATCCATACACTCCCTCTTGACTCGCTCATAACTCTCGGAAACCTTTTCGTTCTCCAGTTCTCTTTTTTTCTTCTTTATTTCCTGTCTCCGCCGTCGACACCGGGGCAAACGGGAACACGGCCGTCACCGTCAACGGCGTTACGGTGGAGAAACTGCGCCACAGGGCATTGACTCGTTGTTGGAGAGTTAACGTAAGTTAGGTTTGTCTTTTGTGTCAGGTTGAACAGACCAGGGGTGGCGGAAGTCGGGAGGAGCCATCGGAGGCTGCCGGCCGTGCATAGCGAGTATATTGTAAGCAGTTATTATTTAGGGTTAGAGTCTCATGAGCGAGATGACTTTGTGAGAAAGGCAGGCAGAAATGAATGTGCTGGATGATGATAATGAAGGAAATGCTGCTATGGTTATGAACAAGGCTAAAGGGTAAAAATAATCAGCAGTAAAACAAAATGAGAATATAAAAGTAAGTGAGATATAGGATATAAGGCAATGTTCAAAAGAGCACAACGGGACCCTTTATATCTTCTTGACTGTACCTCCAAATTGCCAGAATCTCACAGGACCATCTCGAACATGTTGCTCACTTGTCCTATATTGCACGGTACTGGCCACTATACATATGTTGTCTGTCGGTTCTTTTTTCTACCATTTTTGTCAAATTGACGGGTCTGGCTTGAGATGATGTGCCTTACTTTGGTCGTATTCCACGCAGTGAACTTGCGTTCTTCTTCTTGTTTTCTATAGAAAGAAGATACATTCTAGCAAATAGCAATAGCCAATCTGACAGACATAATGTGCATCGTCGTTGTGATCATATGCCAAGTACTTTTGAGTGAAGACATGACGGGGCTGAAAAGACGCAGTAAGAGAGGCCTTTCCTAGGTGGACTTGCCCGGACGGTGACCAGATTTAGCATCTTTCTATTTCGACGATCCACCACATGTTGTTGCGATTGTCAATACTAAGACTTGTACAAATACAAAAATACAAACCATCTACATATGTATCCTTTTTAGGCAATGGTGCTTAAATCTTTCCATCTTCTTTTTTTCTACATACACCAGAAAGAAGAAAGATCTGCCCCACCTCCGCCCATGTAGACAGACGGAAATGCCCCGCTAGGATCCCGCCCTCTGTTCCGCTGTCATACGGACAAGGTTGTTGGCCTTCAACGTCCGAGCTCCGCCTGCGGAGTTTCAAGTTTTATAGTGCCCACATGTCTTATAATTCATTGGTTGTTATCCTTCGTGATTGGATGCTATATTGAGTTTTTTTTTTTTCTTTAAAAAAAAAGACTATAATTCTGGAGGCCTTGGATGATGAGGATAATGTGAAAGGTTGATTTGAAGGGGACAGAGAGTGAACAGAGTGTATATATGGGTTTGATGAAGTTGAATTTGCAAAATTTTTGATTGGCTCCTCGTTGTTTTTAAGATAAATTGGAGGGATGGATACAAAGACATCGGGTGGATTAACAATGACAGGTCATGTATTCTTGACTTATATTCTTTCTGAAATCATTTAGAATCATTTAGGCAGCATCAGATCTTCCTGGAAACTTTCTTGTATTCGATATAGATGTAAGCCTTTGCCACTCTTAGTAAGTCATCAACAGAGCTCATGGTTATTGCTCACCTTGAGTGCACTGGAAGCCCTGAAAGATGTGCTTCCGCAACTCTATTGAGATGACACCAACAAGAGATTAGATATCAGCCTGATTAGCGTTCTCATGTTGACTACTACATGTAACTCGGTAATACCAATTGCTTGTTCTGTAGTCTCAAGCACCGCTGAATATAGATGTTGGTAAGGTTCACTCCTCCTAGTTCCACGGCATATCCACACATGTGTGTAGAATCCCTCTTTTCCTTACCCATACTCCACCCCCAAACTCCATCATCCCAGAGCAAACATCACTTTTGCCTATTCACTTTGCCTGAGGACAAAGGGACAGATCCTCATAATCTTGAGAGGCTGTGCAACACATCCCGTCCTCACCGCTCATCGTCTATCACCCGGTAAGGCCACCCTGACATCCATGCATGTCTAAGTGCATTTTACCCCCCTAGTTCCTGTTCCCAGTTCCCTACGTCGACACTTTGCATCCCGCAATTTCAATATCTCCTATTCTGACCATCTAGGAAATATCGACATGCCATTATTTTTTGTTTCTTTGCCTAGGAACCAATGGATGAGATGAATGAGGAAAGTGGTGAGACCCTTGCTTTTTTTTCTATATCTTTGCGCTGATGAGGAATGGGGTTGGGAAGAATCCATGTGTTGGATATCTGCAATCCCACACAATCACCGATTGACTCCTGAACAAATAAAGACACTCATAGTGAACATTCGTATAATTTATATGTGTGATTCGGTGGTTCTGCGGTTCCAAGGGTATGAAGATATATGTATACCCCGGCTGATGCCCTACATTGTAATAAGCTACTGTAACAAAAGGGAAAGCTTCTCGTCCCCTTCCTCTTGTATCTGGACAGGAGCCACTGTGCTATCAATCAGCCAGTCAGCCACTCAATCAATGAGCTCCTGATTGTCTCTTTGCATGAAAATATTGAACATATTCATGGAAATAAACCTCCTCTGACATCCCAGCCCAGCTTCAGTCTCGTCCTCTACCCCTAAACTAAACTTGTTCACCGCTCTCGCTCACACCGTTCCAGTTCTAGATACATGATTGTTTACTCCAATTGATCTCTTTCTCAATATATCTACCATCACCAGTTGTCGTCTGTTCATCTTGCCCCCAATGTACTCCCGCTCACAGCCAAATCTGCGTCTAATACTCCTTGTCCATGTAGCCGATTACCTCTTGGCATTCGATGCCATGGGAGGGGATTTTTAAACTTGACATTCCCCAAACACATTATCTTTCCATGCGCAAGTGCAAACATGAGGAGGCACGGTGGTTTAAGAGCATCTATGTATGTGCGCAACAACCCTCGCTTAGTCAGCACATGTAAAAGTATATGTAAAAGTATATGTAAAAGGATACCGCATAAATAAGATAAAGATATAAGTGATTAAGGGTGAAGTCGTATTTTATGGCTATTTAGATAGCAGTGAGTACAAAGTAATTGATCTAGATTCAAAGGATGCTATAGGAGATAACCGTTAGACTTTTTTTTTCGAATCGAACCCGCCTTGTCAACATCTCAACCGCCTATCCCGCACAGATCAACAATTGTGAAGCTTCCGGTCATTCAGTCAATGTTCATCTATAATCATCCACGGCAATCTCAGTCTCCTTGACAAAAGAGACACTCAGTCATTCGCACGCCATTAAGCTGTATGCTCAATGTCTTCTTTCTTAATACTGTCTTCTTGTTCTCCAACTGGAAAGCCAGTCACATGACCTACCCATCTTCACCTGCCAAACCCACGGACTCAGCACTACCAATACTACCATACGGCTATACATCACTTCATGACACCCGAGTGATCTTATATCCACAAGTAGTCTCATACATCTACATATATATCACACCCCTCCTATGCAAACTCCAATCATTTACCCCATTAGTTAAACAATTAAACACTCCTTAACCCATCATCAATCACCCCGCATGACTCGCCACCCTAGCCAACTCACAAATCACCAATCACACCCACCGCCTATATTCACCACTACCAGGCTGTTTATCCACTTTCATCTTCACCCGGCTTTGCAAATATACAAATATATCCGATATCTTGCCCCCTTCTGGCATTGCAGATGTGAACATGGAGATGCATTTCCTTTCAAGTTATCCATTCCCGGTTCTCAAAGATAGCAAATCTGAGTGACACACGATGACATGACAAGGTTCCATCCGCCCTTTGGTTCGGTCCACGGTTAATCTGCCACCGCAAATTTACAAACCTCAACCCATCTACGATTGCAACGTTGATTCCTGGCAGGCAAGTTTTTTTAACCTTCTTTTTTTCTTCCCACAGCATGCTTCGGCCTTTTGTCAAAGCGAGGGGTACCTACAAGTATAATTTGCCTAGCCAATAACGACTTGCCACAAAAATGATGCAAACCATGGGCCACTCCAACAGCAAATGGTGATATCTACATGTGATCTACACTACTTACTCGTATTTAAAAAGCCTTGGGAAATTCACCAGAAATAACAGGAAACGGCCCAAAACAGAAAATCACATCTATTCAACAAAATGGCCCGACTATATACGACACAAACCAGTGTAGCCATTAGACAACAAAAAAAGAGAAAACCCTACCCAGCAACCTGCATTGAAATCCAATGCTTTTTTATATGACCAAATAATCCAAAATCTATGACTATGAAATCTATACCAATTCATCTACCACATCCATTCCTCTATTACACATAGACCTTCAACCACTGTCAGTCAGCCACCAAATCAACTAACAGCAACATCGAAGCAAGAGAAAGCAAGAAACGGGGTATATTAATCCAACAGATCAAAAACACCTCAACAATACCCTCACCATACAAACTCCCAATCGGAGAAATATAGAACTCTCGGCTTCCAACCACTCCCGATTCGGCATCACTATTACGCTAATGTCCCATTCTATCCCACTTCGGCTATTTGTCATGCTGCTTCTATACAGAAGCCATGCAGAACTCAGAGACCAAAGCCACCCTGGTCTGTCAAAGCTCATAGTTCCTTGGCTTGAGCTCAAACCGGCCACACATCATTGCACCTACGGACACATTCAATTCTATGCCGAGGTCAAGCAATGATGAGTGTGGGAAAGAGTGTTATATTACTCACAGATGAGCCTGTATCTCATTGAGACCAACATAGCTAAATCTGGACCATATATTTGATACGCAACAGTGGATGGCGGGGGAGGGGGGAGGTATTGAAGGGAAAGACTGGTTGTTTGTATGGAAATGCAAATTGAAAGTTTTGCTATGTGAAGTGCCAGATAGTTGAATAAGAACCTATCGAGGTCCAAAGAATAAGACCGAGATCCGCAGATCTCCTGTCCTATCAAACAAACATATACTTTGTTGAATAATAGCAGGGGTTGCCTGACCATCTTCTGTACATCAATGCCAGAGGCGACTGCTGACATAGCGGGGCTGGCTGACTGATATGTGTGGCCCCAGGTTCGTGAAGTGTCTCGACGACGAATTTTCGAATATTTTTTGAGAAAAAAAAACGAAAACAGTGAAACGTCAAACAAATTTGCCGCCCTCTTTACAGAGTAAAAAAAAAATCTAAAGGCCCAAAACAAGAAATGCAAGAATATGAAAGCAGAGATAAAAAAGAAAAAAAAGGGAATAAATAGCGTCAAAGCGTCGTCATGTGAAAGGATGAATGGCAACTGAATTGAGGAATTGAAAAGAAAGGGGGGGGGAAAGAATGCAAAAACAAAGACTCCAGGGTATAACCGCCGTCGTATTTCCGAAAGGGAAAGGAAAGAGAAGACAATCCATTCGGCCCAGTGAATGAGCACGTGAAGGCCTCAAAGAGAAGCAGGAAAGAAAAGAAGCAATAGAACCCATCTCGACAAGAGCAAGAGAATACGGTATAAGAGCCCAAAAGATAGGGAACAAAAACTTAGCAGACCAACTGACGGAACAGATAAAAATCTCAAAAGATGTCCACTAGAAGTAGAACTGCTGTTGTTGAGTTTGACCAGGTGGCGGCTGCGGCATGAAATCAAAGGGCATCTGGTCCATATTCGTGTTCCAGGGCTCCGGAGACTCCCACCAAATAGACTCGTAAAGGTCCATCGGCGACATGTTGGCGGTATTCGGGTCTATTCCAGCAAGACCGTCGATCGCGACAGGACCTTGCACACCACTCATCGTAGAAGGTAGGCTATTTGGTGGAGTATACTTGTTAGCAGAGTCTTTGCCAAGACTCGAAGGTGGGGAGAAAGGTACAGGCAGCGTTGGTACACTGCGGGGGCGAATGGGTGTAGGAGGGGTAGGCGAAAAGGGGAAGGAGGGATTCTCATACCCGGAGAAATCGGGGGCAGTCGCAGAAGAGGGCATGCTGCCATTCTGAACTTCAGCCATCGTCAACGTCGAATTAGGATCGCCATTCTGGATCTGTCTTCCAACGTTGAGGAGGCCATTCGGAGGGGCTTGGCCTAACGCGATAGGCCCCATTGGGGTACGGCGGCCACTACCGGACAAGCCAGACTCTGACTCGCGCTTATTACCGGTAATGCATCCGTGGTCGTAGATATTTCTCAGCGCCGTAAGCGCACGCCACAGAGGACCCGAAAGCTCAATATCACGATCAGTCTTGCGGACAGGTCCAGGGGGGGGGGAATTGTGTTCCTTAGCCGCAGTTGCCGAAAGAGCAGCAATCAAGTCACCTTGAAGTTGGCGAACTTCTGGGTCTGACTTGGTATCGCAAAGAATGCCGAGAAGAAGAGCGGACGAAAGTCCATTGTAGGTAAAAGCCCAGCTACGCGTGGGAATTACAGAAAGTTGGTGCATGGCAAGGAACATGCGAACAGTCTCGGTTAAACTCTCCTTACAACGAGTACCGAGAGTCTGTTTTTGCTCAGCATCCATCTTATCACACTCTCTGCGCAGAGCGGGACGGCAAAAAACCGACATGATGAACGACGTATGAAGGCGGATCGCATAATGCTGCAGGCGATCCAGGGCAGTACGGCACTTATCCTTGTCTCTGATGTTGGGGGCCATATGGTTGCGTAATTCTTCCAATTTATGGCAATCAGCAAGGATAGAGTGGTAGGTAGAATTAGCCGCAACTTCCGGATTCAAACGATCACGGATGATCTGAATCAGATGATACAGACCCTCCAGATAATTCCAGTTATTGTTCGGCTGTCCAGCGAGGACAGGAATGGGACAGCAAGGCATATTCGTCATAGGCGGTCGATCAAAAGATAAGGACGTCAAACTGTCATGCCAAACACAGGTCCACCAAAGCTTGCGTCTGATCATCTCACGAGAATTTGGCTCCAGGGGCATGGAAGCAGCAACCTCAGGGGCCATAGTTTGGCGGTGAATACCGAGAGACTGCGCCAGACGGCAAGTGAGACCCAATAGACCCCAGGAAGCTTCCGCCTTCATGTCATTGAGTAGAACAAAGCTCGTAAGGAGAAGAGCTTGGATGGCATCAAAGGTGGGTCTGAGTAGGAAGTTTCCAATACGCAAGAAATGGAAAGATGTCTGAAGATACTTTTGCGAATCCTGAGTTCTAACATGATATGGCGAGTCATGGTATTGTGATCCGACAGCTAAGACGGCGAACAATATGGCCAACCACGAAGCGGAAACAGGTTTTGAGATACGAGTGGCGCTCTTTCCATTGCGTGCGCGCTCCTCGAGATACACCATGAGACGGTTCTCAAGATCGCCTACATCGATAACAAAGCCCCAGAAGGGCTGGCAGATCTCACGATACGTACGGAAAAGCCTGTTTAGTTGTTAGTGGAAGAGGCCAGGGTATGTGCTGGGAAATTCCCAATAGCAGCACATGGGAGAGAATCTGGAGGCTATACTTCATAACTTCTCGGTCAGAGGGAAGTTCGGCAAGGATGTCTTGGGCAAGACGGTCAATATGCGCCGCAGACATTAGTGGAAAAGGCGCAGAGGTATCAAGACCCAAAATCGGGCGCATTTCGTAACGAATGTCGTTTCTATTGTCCTCGTCCTTGGGGGACTGTTCTTGTTCACGCAAAAGCTCAGGAATACTATTTTGACCGAGATAACGGGCCTCGTCCGACACCTCGTACTCATCAACCCCTGGAACGGTTGAGTGGTTAGACAACTCTTGGTTATTCTTGGAGAAGGTGTCGCCAGTAGAGGGACACAGAGGATTCAAAGTAGTACCTATTGAACGAGGCCAGCTGCCCTGTCTCTTTTCGGGCTTGTGTTCGTGAGCGTCGTCGGGGGAGTGGCCGCGTTTCCGGTTGATGGTACCATCAACTGAAGCAGAGGACTTGGCAGTGTTTGATCGAGGGTTAGGTTTATAACTACAAAGCTTCGGGTGGTCACGCTTTTCGCAGTTTTCGCAGGGCTGCTTATTGTCGCACTTGACTTTTCTTTGACGACAAGGCCAACAGGCGGTGCCTAGTAAAGAAGGCGTAAGTTAATTAATGCAGTTCAAATCAAGTATTGTGAAAATGTTATTTTTTCAAAGGCGGGATATCGAGAGTTGGTTTGAGGGTGCCAAGACGGTTCTCGAGACATAGAGCCCAGCATAGGTGGTACACAAACATAACGTGATGTTTGAATATAACCGGCCATGTGAGCAGACGCAAGAAGCCAAGATTCGTTCCAAAATTTCACCATACTCCAGCCGTAAATCCAAAAGTATGGGCTTCTCTCTTGGTACACATCTGGTCCTGTGACACTGGCTACAACGCAGAGTCACAAGACAGTTTCAAAGTTTAACCCAAGAGTAGGTTTGTTGGAGCGTTGTCGGATCGATGTTTGTTATTCATAATGGTGGGTTTATGACTTACCATATCTCACTTTGCGATGCGAGTGAATGATGCGGCTCGCTTCCTCCGGTGTGAGGTCCTCAACCGGAACATCTTCTACAGACTTCTCCATGACGACTGAATAAAAAAAAATATTGTTTAAGAACAACAAGATCAGACGTCAACGATGACAAGGGAAGCTAGAAGCAACTATTGGTATGCTTGCGTGGGCTGCCGTAAAAGCCAAGAGCTCCAAAGTATATAAAGCCTGTAGTAAAAACAAAATCTACAAATTAGATATTTTTGTTATAAAGGTAAGGGAAAAAAAAAACTCAAAAAAAAGGTCAGCGACGCTCGAGACTGGATGCCAAGCAATTTGTGTAGTGGGTCGTAGTGTGGACAAGGCAGGTGCAGGTTACAGTGCTGCAATTGGAAAGGACCAGCAAAATGGTATCGAGGAAATGCAAGTAACAAAAAGGAAAGGGGGAAAAAAGAGAAAAATACAGGTCGGGCACAAAAAATTTCAAGCCTTTTCTTGGATTGGATTATTGGGAGGTAAATATGAAAATTGGAGATGTTGAGAGTCTAGGCCAGATCCAGGATGGCCAGTAGTCCGGCACTGTCGCTAACATGCTTATTACCGGCAGCGTCATTGACTGGGAAGAAGGGAGGATTGTTGGTTTGTGAGAATTTAATGCTGTGTACGAGGCGATGGGGACTAGCCACAGCGATCCACAGACTAAGACAAAGACAAAGACAGACAGCTACATCCATTATAAATCGAAACGCAGACCGAAAATGACGAGTGGGAGAATGTCGAACCTGACCCACAACGATGATCAGAACTCCGGTCGGATTAGATCATCTTCAAACATCCCTCAACAAACATCGGATTGACCCAACTCTCGTCATGGTATAAAAGACAGGAAAAAAAATGACAAAGATAAAAGAAACACATATAAAGCGTACGATGGGACCCGTGCATGCTTCCTAACAGGCATACAGACGGCACGTATACAAGTCAAAACTGGGCCACTGGCTCCCAGAACTAAAGCACTGGCTACAGCACTGACTACAGCGATCGTGATGACAGCACTGGTCTACAATATGAGATACCGAGGTATCGCCGATATCCAAAGAAAGTTAAGGGAATGACTTACACGACGGGAAGGAACGAGGTTGACCAGAGATAAGCGCAACAAGTCAACGTTTTGCACACTCGGTGGACGGACTCGGTGGGTGAACCGATGCAGTGATATACACGCCCGGCAGATGGGATACTGCAGATTTAGCCGCGCTGGATTTCCTTCAAGGCTGAAAGGTGTGTAGCAATCAGGAATGCGATCGCGATATTAATGACAGAAATAGTAAAAGTCAGAAATAATGTGTGTTAATGATTGATTGAATTTAAGATGCGGTGGTAGTTCGGCGTTCGCAAAAAAAATCACAAGCGCAAGGGGTCAGTAATGGATGTGGGTTTGTGATGACCTATAATAAGCTTTCTGGAGCCAATTCAGCTTAAAAGCAAAAAAAAATTTGTAAAAGAATTGATTGTCAGCGAAAAAAGATTTATGAATCAATCAAAAGGTTACGCAATTTTGTGAAACAAAAAATTAAGTGAGTCAGATCATGTTCTGGGGTGTTAATATATGCAGTTATCCGTCCTGTCGGAGTTGGGAATATAGAAGAATCTTTAGTCAAATTCTTAGTCATCTATGACGCCTTCCGTTATTAACCTTGTTTAGATTTACATGAAACAAAGGGCGTTCAGCACCATCACAGGCTTCTCTATATAGTGAACCAATATTGATTTTGACCAGCTGACGATTCACAGAGCTAGAACTCTTAACCAGAGACCGAATATCCAAAATAGCCTGTGCCCTCCTGTTGATAGATTCTCAGTTTTGAGTGTATGAATCAGTCAGGGACAACACATCCTCTGTTGAAATTTGCAGCGGCAACTGGCTTTCACATTATTCAGGATCCTTAGATTAACATATTGCAAAAGGGTGAGAAGTCTCATCCAGCAATACCTCACATATGGATGTTGCAATTCACCCCTCCCAAGTCGGCCTAGCCATGTCCACCACCATCACGATTCCTCATTCCTCTTCAGGAAACAAAAAAATTCGTCTGGTCTAGCCCCTCACCCTCGCTTGTGGTATATATTTTCTCTCAAGTCATGCAAGGCTTTGTTGAGGACGAGCCTACCCATGATCACAATGAGGCCCGTCTCAAGAACCCTTTCAGATTTCCATAGAATACTCAGTTCTTCCAAAAGCCACCTCTATATGCTGCACGTGCATAATCACGTGGCTACTTCCTGTCCCTGACCAGGAGCTAAGCTAACGGCCCCACTTTCCGCTACAACACATATTGAAAAAGAAGTGCTCTAGTTGATAAATTCATGCTAAAAGAACAACAAGCATTTTTCTTTTTTGTCAACTTACCTAAAGTAGAAATAATTGGCAACATCCATGTCCAAACCCATTAAGGCAACCCTAGGATTTATACGTCGGATGGACTTACTAGGGCTATTTATTTAGTGGCATGTAGGGTCGCATGTAGCTTGCATGCCATTTAGTAGAGGCGCTAACACCCGGCCCGAGTAGCTAAATTAGGACAAATGGATGAAGCACAGAAAGGTGTTTGTGGTCACGTGCTGACAATAGATCGCAACCTTTATTTAACCCTACCTGTTGTGTTTTTGTTGGTTGTTGACGGTGAGTATTATTTTTTCAAAGTAAACATTTCATAAATGTAATAAGTACTTAATTGCGTGATGGGTAGATGCTTTTCAGTTGCCGATGAGACTTTGGCAATGAAAGGCTAGTCATGCTCCCACATAAGAAGCGGGGTCTCAATCATTGACCCCTCGTAATTCAAATTCCCTACCTTTTTTTTCTTTGTTTTTCTCTTCACATATGTATTCTTAAAAGCGTACATTCTTGTTGACTGCATCGGATCCATTGCGGCAGACGCTATAATTTATTAACCCGCATTCCATATTGTTGTCGCCCAACCAGAACGGCAAGGATCATGCCTTTTCGCGTCGCAAACTCATCCTGCTCCATCACTATTGTTTGACTAGATGATTCGTCCGCGACAACCATCGGATGCCCTGAGATTCCACAGAAATTATACCATACATAACTTAGGCGACTGATCACCTTCGAGATCCCCTTAAATCAAAGCTTAGCCTCGAAGCGTTCGTCTATTGGTGAAACTCGCGCTTTGCTCTCCTTGACCCCATCCGCTGGCTGCTTTCGTCTTGCTGCGGGCAAGGTTGCGCTTCCCTGTTGCTCTGGTTCATGCCAACCAACACAAGCTAAAACAATATTGATGCCAATATATGAGACACCGACGAATCAGTGGCTCATGCCAAAATACACCAAATTTTTGTATTGACACTATGCTTATAGACATTGTACTCCGAAGATTACTAAGCCCCCATCTGACTTTCTAGCCCTTTCCGCAAACAATACCTACTAAAGCAGAGTTTTAACTGTTATCAGCTAGTGTGGTTTGACAACATTACCACTCGACCGACCGAGGAAGTAAGTACGGCCCTGAGTAAGCCATTTGCAAAAGTCTGTCAACTTTGTCTGACAGACTCCACGGAAATTTTGCTAGATGCAGTGCGGTGTGGCCCCGGGCTCTTTTGGCACCAAGACTTCATCAAGCATTGAGGACTATGTGAATGGCCATATCAATGGCCTGAACTCTGAATTTCAAATCGGTATCCGGCCATGGAGGGGCTCAAATGCCAGTAGTGAGGTGGAAGAATGTATCGGCGGCCAATTCAAGGCTCTGTTCTGGAATGCACGGTCAACATAACCTGCTGATATGTGCACAATTCCGTTCAATATCCGAAAGGGTGACCTGGCGAGGGCCATCTTCATTCCAGTCCATGGATACATACGTCCATATGTCTGGGCAGCATCTTCCAGTCAGAAATCGGCATGGGGAGATTGATAGACAGGAATTGATTGAAGGGTTAGTGTCTTTCCTCCGGGACTTGGCTCGGACGGCTGCCCAGAGTAGAGAGGGCCGTGGCAGTAAGCGTCAACTAACAAGAATGCAGAGCGCTTCGTCCTGTCCAGGAACTTCATTCGAAAGCGAGGAGTCCTTTGTAGTACCCGATGTACCTGATATACCCATACAGTTTAGGGGACAGAAACGATCAGTTGACGAATATGTCAAGAGAGGGAATCCTTTTAGTGATAGGAGATTCAAGTCTGGATACCTAAGTACTGATCTCAAGGCGCAGGTGTCCAGGAAGAATTGGATGGGTGCACAGCAGAAACCTCGCTCTTATTTACGGAACCCATTCAGCAGTAGAATTATGCAAGCGAGGATAGCTGATGCATGTGGCAGTAATTATTTATATTGTCGTTCTAGTTTAGCATCATCATCTATATTTGCTCGGACTAATGAATCCAGTTTCTTTGTTGAATCTCGAACGATGCTCATGGCCAACACAAGTTTCAGTAGTGAAGCTCCAACTGAGTATGATCCGTCAAGACTACCGAAGGAGCAGGAAAATCTTCAGACTAGGCGCATCTCACTAGAAATGAGAACCCGCCGATCACCAGAGCGGCCTGTACCACAAAAAAGAGATTCTTTGACAGAATCTTTTGCTACGGCACGATTGGCTCGAACCAACTTGAAGACCTCCCTATTGTTCAAAGAGACTAGGCGTCTGCATGTTCCGGGGGCCTTTGGGTTATATTATGGTGATGAGATGGACAATATGTTTATGAATCCATCTAAAGTTGAACACACTAAGGAAACTAATCCCAAGAAAGTTGATAAACCAAAGCCTAGAATTTCATCATCCAAAGCATCCACAGCTAAGCGAGATCCATGGGCAACATTGGAGGAACCGCTGATTGAGGATTTCCCTTCAGAGCCGGAACCTCAGAATCGAGCGGTACCTGAGAAAATAACTATCAAGATCTACATGTTAACTACAGAAGCTCCATCCTCATAAATTGAACCTGAAGTTGCTGAACGGGATGAGTTACAGGGCAATGATATTGACCCGACCAACATCGCTGATCTTTGAAGCATGCGTCAAGAGCTTCTCATGATGCCTCAGCGACTTCGAGTATTTGCTCCGGAACAACCTGCCCCGCCAATGCCAAAATTACCAGAAGTACTTAGAGAACCGTCACTAAATGCACAGGACGGCATACCTGCATCTTATTCACAGACTTCTACAGCACAAACTCGGCAACGAACGTTGAAAGATCGTTTGAATAATATTTTCCGTAAGTTTCTTGCGAGTTTACCTTAAAGTGCTGCTTTATCTAACTGGTGACAGCGGTTGTTCCTCCATGGCTTCAACTTGCAGACCTTGTGGTCATCTGGGAGGTGACTTGTATTGAATTACACTGTCAAGTTGACTTGTCACGGACATATATGGACGTCTCCAAATTTGTGGACCAAGATGTCATGTACGCAATTCTTTGCAAGACCCCATTATTCGCGGACAAAAAGTTTCCAGCACCATCCGACAAACTTGCCTTTGAGACCGCGAGAATTAGTGGCTAGACTCGCGGCCAAGTCAATATGTATGTGGCGACTCTAAACTGGTCTTTTCTGACTAGTGGTCCGCTGTTGGTGTTAACGATGAGCGGACCAAAGATTGAACGAGGAAGTCGTCTACATCGTCAATTTGGTGCAGATCGGTTTCTGGAGATTAATTTTCCGTATCCACTTAACAGTAAGACGCACAGTCTGATCAATAATTGCCCAGAGGGTCCGGAGATTTATATCGACTGGATCACCCGGAATCGACACTCGTTTCTTGATCGGGAGTGAGCGGCCCTTTATACCTGAGATTCCAAGACCACACTCCGCAATAAAAACATTGATACCAACTGGGGTGGCGCTAATTTAAGCAACATTGTCAGTTCGAGCAGGGCGATATTTTTCGCGGAAGGGGGCCGAGGATTTAAGGAGACGGGGAAATTTGGAGGAAGCAAGTTTCCAACAAAGGAAGCTGCAAAACAACCGAATGACCGCGTGTACATGAGTCGAGATACCTTTCTTGATTGGGCTATTGAGCTCTGGCATGACAAGAACAAAAATCAGCCGACTCTGAAGTTGTTCTCCCGCATTGCGTTGAGTCTCTCGAGTACTTTTGCAACGATCACACTGCCGCCGAGCAATATCTACCACGAACCACAGGACATCCTGTCCCCAACGAGTGCTGTCATGAACGATGGTATTGGAACCATGTCAAAGGCATTGGCAGTCAAAATCTCCGAGACCCTAGGCCTTCCTCTTATTCCATGTGGGTTTCAAGGACGTATTGGCTCTGCCAAAGGTTTCTGGATCATTCACCCCCATGAACCTGATAAGTTGTGGATCGGAACTTACCCTTCTCAACGCAAATGGATTTGCAGTGGTATGGATCTCAACCATCGGACCTTTGAAGTGCACTCCGAGGTCCGTGGGTTGAAACAGGCTGGCCTCAATACATAGTTCATTCCAATTTTAATGGAATAGGCCAAGGATCGAGAAAAGATGCTGAAGACAATCTCTACCCATCTCCGGACCATTATTGAAGAGGACATGTTGGTACACAAGACCATGGACAGTGACAACCCGGCTGTCTATCTACAGTGGGTGTACGAGAACCCGACCAGCAAGTTAGAGCGGATTGCTCGTGGAGAGGTCTAGTTTCAGAGAGGCCTCCCAAGAAATGACTATGAAGCCATTGCATACCTCATGCATGGCGGCTTCCACCCACTCAAGCAAAAGTTTCTGTTTGGGCTGATTCAGAAAATGGTCAACGTGATATGTGAGCGACTTCAAGAAAAAAAAAATGAAGATCAAGATTCCAAAGTCGATGTATGCATACATGGTTGTGGATTTCCTGGACGTGTTGGAAGAGGGCGAGGACCATGTTGGGTTTTCTCAGGGCTTCCACATCAGCCAGCTTGAGACGGAGCAGCTTCTCCACGCCCAAGATGCTCTTGTTGCCAGATCACCGGGCTCACTCCCCTAGTGACATTCAGAGGGTAAAGCTTGTCTTCAGACTGGAGCTTCGCCATATCAATGATGTCATTGTATTTTCGACTAAGGGAAATCGGCCATTGGCTGACTTGCTTTCCGGCGGTGATTACAATGGAGACCAGGCATGGCTGTGTTGGGACCAAGAAATTGTTTAGAACTTTCATAATGCTGCTCCGTCCCATAACTTGGAGCTGGGCTTGAAGAAAGACAAGACGACGTTTAAGGAACTGGCGTTGAAGGTCAAGCCGCTCACCAAAGATGGTGCTATCACCGACTTTATCAGTTATGCATTCAATTTCAACATGTATGAGTCTTTGCTAGGCATTTGTACGGTATACAAAGAGACTCTTTGTTACCACCATGATACTGTTAGTTGGCCTAAGATCTTGATGCCGAGTGTATTGCTTGGGCAGTTGGTCGATCAGACCAAACGGTTACACATTTACTCGTGAAGATTGGATTGCGTTCCAGAAGCAACACAGTCTGAAGATGAACTTGAAAGAATCCCAATACAAGGGAACCCGCTTCTATTGGAATCCTTTAAAGAATTCCTTGGATATCCTGAAGTTTGAAGTAGCCCTACCAGCAATCAATCAAGCTCTCAAAACCTTTAATCAGCGGGAAAAGGATACGCAGTTCGACGACCAGGACCTTACGATCTTGATGAAGACTCTGGACAAGTGGTGCGAACCAAGCGTGTTATCATCGCCTCAGACTTGGGCTCGAACTCAGGCGGCTTGGAAGATGCTGCGTAAGAAGGTGATTGCTGGGTTGGCGGCGCAGGATGAGGCGGCAGGGTATGCGGATACGGTGGTGGCGTCGCAGGAGGATATTTTTGATGAGGATATGAGGTATTCGCAGTTGTTGAAATTTTTGGGGTGAAAGGTGGAGGGCAGAGGGTGCGGTGGAGAGCTCTTGTTAACTGCATGTTATGGTATGATGTACATATATCAAATAGGGTTAACCAAGATTAGATTATTAGAGACATCGACGTAGTTATACGGTATATGCGACGGTGTCAACATTAAATGACACGGTACATATCCTAGAGAGAGCTGGTGAGTGAATTCTAGAGTCAAGAAAAAAGAAAAGAAAAGAAAGGGAAAAGCATCTTTGCTATAGCTCATTGAATAATTTTTCAGCTCATAGCTCGTACTGACGACAGAATCTTGGACTTTGAAATATTCAATCTCTATCAAGATGATCACTTGCATTTCGCCAAGTTTGTATGATTGTCGTCATTCTATGTATTTGTTCTTTATTCCATCACACCACTCATATATCTTGGAATTCCATCTTGCTTTTGTTTAGAGAGCTTTCCCCAGAAAGAAGCTGCTAAAAGCCAAAAAACAAAGAAAATTTTAATTGGCCTAGAGAGCATATCAGCTAATCAGTGATTTTTGCCCCGCTTTTGCGCCTGTATGCAGGCGTTGGGTTGGGTTTGGTATCTTGACTGGCACTTGCACTTGCAGCATATCAAGTGAATGCTAAATATCGAGAATTCATGTTCTTTTTTGTCTGTCTGTTTGATGGTTATTGGTTTCTGGCCGCTTTGAATCAATTGTCGATACAATTTTTTTTTGATGTCAGATTATAGGGGAGGAAGAATGTGAAATTCACATTGGAAAATCTTTGCCCTATTGTTGAGCTCCTGTTCCGTTCGCCTTCTGCAATCAGGCGTTGTCCCATTGGGCCTTTATCCACCGTTCTCCTTTTACACCACGCGACGACTTTTTTCTGCCTTTTATTCAATCACATTTTGTCAATTAACAGTTTTGATCTCTTTGAAACATCGACTACTTGTCACTATAATCTTCATAGCAACAATAATAACCTCAGGCCTTTTTTTTTTTTTTCGTTTCACAAGCACGCTTATCCACCGCATTTCATCCGTCGGCAGCGCCATCCCCACAGCCTGTCGCACAGATCTTTTTCTTTTTTTTTATTGCGACCATTATATCACATAGTTTGTTTGCGCCAATCCGTTGCAATCATCGAATACTTGTTCTGCCATCCCGCTTTTGTAGCCTTGATTGTTTGCGCATACATGTGCGCCATCCCATGATATCCTTTTGGACAATCATTGCAATCCCTTTGATTCATTTGTTCGAGTTCCTTTCCTGGTTGCCGGAGACGGCCTACAATCTTTTAGTTACACAGGGCTCGCCCGGACCTTAGATGGTATACTCCTACAACATATAATATACACATATACGTACACACTTGACTTTGTACACTTGTCATGGCCTTCTTACCAGCCCATGTGCCCGGTACCAGCGAGGCACAGAGCCAGAAAATATCATTTGCTGCCATTGTTGGAGGCAGTCCGCGATCAATAGGTGCCAAGCCCAAGCCTGCAGTGCATACTCCTCCCCGCCAAAATTCTGCCTCGCCTGAACAGCCGCCGTCATCAAAGAGTAGTGGTAGCGTCCACACGCCACCCACACCTGAATCGACACCATCTTCGCCGGCCACAATCGCCAAGAGGGCCACCCACAAAGTTGATGCGGCCAACAGCCCGTCACTGACCAAGTCCAACTTCCAACACACTGATCGACAAGTCCTCAACAACGCCGCTCGTGCTCAACGCGAGCAAGAAATTGGTTGGACATCATGTAGTGCCCCGGAGAGTAAGCAGACGCAACCAAAATCTGCAGCAGATGCTGCTACCCGGACATCACAGCCTGCTTCCAACTCTGGAAGTTCTAGAGTACCCTCTTATGCGGCCGCTGCTATGACCAATGCCCAAAAGAGCCAGCAACAAGCAAAGGTTCTCCGTCACACATTTTCTATTCCAGATCGAGGCCAGATAGCTGCGGCCACAGTGACAAGCGGGAGCAAGTCTGGCGACAGCAAGCCTTCATCAGACATACCTTCTCACGGTTCACTTCAGGCAGCAAGCGACAGCCTCAGAAGATCACCGGCAAACAAGAGCCCAGATGCAAACAACGCGACACCTGTAATTTCTGATGGACCACTGCCAGCGACAAACAACAGAAACTTACCTGGCCAGTCAGGCTCGCCCACGACTGGGCCCCAATCTGCAGAGAATAGTGGTGATGGTGGTGGTGGTAGTCAGCCCCAACAAGCGCATCAGGGCCAGAACAGCAGCGGGAACCACTCTTACGGATACCGACTGGACTTTGTTTCATCTGGACAGCGCCAGTTCCATTCTTCCTATGGGAAAAATGACCACGGGTCTCCCTATGCATATGGATCAGTCCCATCCCACGGTCAAGGGGTTTCGCATCATCAATCGTACGGTTACGGCAACTACCAGCAGCACTACTATCCGGCTAACCACAACTTCCATGGCCCTTACCACCACAACCACAACCATCATCACGCCCATAATCACGGATCCCACAACCATAATCATAATCACGGGAATAACTTCCACTACCGCGGACAGAACCACGGTTCACACCACGCCGACAACGGCCCCAGCATCAACACCAATAATAATAGCAACAAAAACATTACCAATCAAACGGTACAGTCGTCGACGTCATCTACTCCAAAGACACCGACTACACCCTCTCGGTCAAATGCTGCGGCATCACCTGCCTTGTCGCCGCTTTCTGCCTCCTTCAAGCCAACCTCATCACACCACTTTTCGACATTGTCAACTACAACATTGAGTCCACAAGCCAACAAGATGATTAGACGCATCAAGTCGGTAGAGACTTGCGGTACTCCGATTGAGCAGACTCCATGTTACGAATATATCCTCAGTGCGTTGGCGCATCCTGACAGTGTTCTTGTGCAGTATGGGTACAGAGCTACACAGTTCACGGAGGAGGAGCTTGAGCGGAAGCGCAAGTGTCGCAATTGCTTGAAGAATATCTACAACCGACAGAGGAAACCTAGAAATCGCAAGCTTAACAAGTCACGTAGTAACTCACTTGTCAACGAGAGCGATGGTCAGGTTCCTGGTGATGAGGATCGAGATGACAAGGGCGATAAAGGTGGCAAGGAGAACGAGTCGGATGATAAGAAGGAGAAGGAGGGGGATATTCCCAAGTGCAAATACCACCCGGGTCCAATGCATGGCCGCGTAAGTATTTTCTCAGAATTATGATCTTTGATTGGCTTTTGAGTGGATCATACTAACTAGACGTGGTGTATAGTACTTTGCTTGCTGTTCGGGTACTCAGTTCAATAATCCGTGCGCCACTGCAATGGAACATGTTCCTTTTCCGATGGCTCTTTCCGAGATGACGATGCAGTGGCAGCTGTATGAGACTCGTGCCAGGAGTCCCAAGGATCCGCGTAAATGCATTGCCATTGACTGTGAGATGGGCGTTTCCCGCGACGGTGATTCGGAGCTTATCCGTGTTACAGCTATTGACTACTTTACCGGGGAGATTCTCATTGACAAGCTTGTGTATCCGACGGTGCAGATGCTTCATCTAAACACGACGTACTCTGGAGTGTCGTGGCCGCAGCTTCATGCAGCTCGCCGTCAGGGGCAGGCTTTTATTGGGCGTGATTCGGCGCGAGAGGCCGTCATGCAGTATGTGAACAGGGACACTATTATCGTTGGTCATTCCGTCAACCACGACCTGATGGCCCTCCGCTGGCTACATTGCCGGGTTGTGGATACGCTACTATTGGATCTGCTGGAGGACAAGAGGATCTCCGAGGAGAAGGCCCGGATGCTCGAAAAGTACGAGGCACAGCAGTTAGAGTACGAAATTGGTCGGCGTGCGGAGCCACCCATGATGCCGGAGGTGCTGAAGGATAAGAGTTCGAAGAAGGGGCGGTCGCTGAAGGCTTTGTCGAGGGAGAGACTGAACCGGGTAATTCAGACGGGGGAACATGATAGTTTGGAGGATACGTTAGCGAGTCGAGATTTGCTTCATTGGTGGATTGAGAATAAGGTGCAGGATCTTGCGGCGAGGTTTGCGGCGTTGAAGCTTGAGGAGATGAACTTTGACCAGGTGGATGGGTGGTGAGGGGGGAGGGGTGGAGGGAGGTTGATAGGTGAATTTTTAATGAGTTATGAGTTTCTGGCGTTTTGGGCGTTTTTACTGTTTATGGGGGGGGGGGGTGATTGTTTTGGGATGAGAATAAGATTTTGTATTTTCTTTTGAATTTGAATTTTGGGTTGAGCTGTTGTATCTATATAAATACAGTGAGACATTGCAACCAAGTAAACATGTACTTGACTCATATGTGATGGTTTCTACATTAAGTATTGCTGTCAACCCGGCCTGTACCCACTTTCGGGCGGAGTTCCGCTGACTGCGAGTGAGATTGGCTGTAACAGCAAGTGTCAGCATGAAGACAAAATGATAAATGTCGCTGATGGAGGAGATCAATGCGTATGTATTCAAGGACGAGAAGGCTGGTTGGAGAATCAGGCAGCAAAGCGAGTCGAAAGAGAGGTGAAAGAGGGGGTTGCCATATATCCAGGACGTCTCACTACAATCACCATCATATTCTATCCCACAATTCTGCTTCTTTTCTCCTTTCATTATTGATTTATTTATATTGGTTTTTTTATTTTGCATCTCCGTAATCATCAAATAAACAAAACATGCTAGGAAAAGCCCTGCTAACCGTGTGCGCCATCGGCCTCCTCACCGGCGCCCCGATGATGGACCTCAACTACACCCACATGGCTAACCCCCGCCGGCCCCCGCACGCCAAGTAAATTCTATACCCAATAGTCTCTCTAAAGTAAAACTAACAACTTTCTTTCATCTCCGCAGATTTCACAATGCCCAAACAATCTCCCTCTCTGTCCTCCTCGGCCTTGCCGTTCTTTACTATACCCACCGCTCCCCTGCAAATATCCCCGTCGCTGCCCTTCTTGGCTCGCTGTATTGGGTTGCTGAGTTATCCGCTGCGTTATACCCGGGGACCTCGGAGCTAGACCCGGAGTTTGGTGGGCCGGAGTTTCCGCAGGCAAAGGTCTTTGTTGGGTTTTTATGTTGTGCTGTCATTGGCGGGTGGCTCGAGATGATGCCTAATGGCAAAAGCCTAATGGCAAAAAGAAGCGGAACACAGCTGGTCCTATTTCTTTGGACCCCGGCAGCGAAAAAGAAGAATCTTCCCTGCTAACCACGTACTCACTGTCCCAAATGAATCCCGCAACCCCATCGTAATCGCCTCCGACATTATCCCCCGCATTACAAAATACCCCAAACAGATTATAAACCCACAACAGCACCTTGGCCCACCAGTCGCCCGCTTCCTCCGTGCGATCTCCTTCCACCACCACTTTTTTCCTATTATTATCCACCGTCAAGACACCGCCCGGAATTGACCTGTCGCCTCTAACTGTCTTCCCCACGACCGTACTGCCGAAAAAAAATACCATCTCTATCCAGCTACGCCGCGGTATTCCGGGCGACGGCCGTTGTCTTTTGCCAAGGGGGGCCCGGGATGCAGTGGAGGACCAGCGAGGCGGATATCAACTTGAAAAAGTGCACTTGGTCTCTATCGTTATCAACGAGGCGTGCGGCCAGATTGGTCGGGAGAGGCCTCATAACGTCGGCAGGCAGGAGGGAGGGGGGGAAGGGGAGGGGGGCAAGTGGGGGGCTATACGTTTCTTTACCGCTTCAAGAGCCGGCAAACTGAGGTCCCAAAGGACCAACCGTCTCACCTGTCCTAACTCCGACCCCAACGCCGCCGGGAAAAACCCCGTCCCCACCCCAATATTCAAATGGTCCCCTGTCATGTACCCCGCGAACATTGGCAACAGGACATCCGGGGGTCGGGTAGCGCCAAATGTACTTGCAGGTTATGTGAAGGACCCAGTAGTCGTAGCAGGGGAGGAAAGAGGGGGAATAGACGGAGATGTACGAGTGGGGGAAGAGGGTGGAGGTGGAGTAGGGCAGTGGTAGAGGATGGACATCTTTTTTGTTGCTGACTATTGCTGCTTTTTTGGTGACGGTAGACAACGAACGGGAGGAATGATTAAGTAAGGAGAACCTTTTTCAAATTTCAATATAAACAACCCTCCAATTTCAATCCCACTGTACGACCTGATCCCAAGATCCCAAGCTTGTTTCCTGTGCCACCGCCCAATTCATCCGCCATCATCTATCATTGTCTGGGATCTGTCGTCAACCGTTAGTTTCTATTTTAATCATTGACATGCCTCTATCATCAAAACTCTGCCACTGCCAATTGATCCCGACATTTAGATGAGACTGACAAAATACCATCTACTTGCTGAGCGCTGGCTCCCACCTTGTCTCACTCGTGGCACCTGTATACAACTAGCGGTATCGTCAAATCATTACAACTGGCAAAGCCCACTAAAAACACTACTAACTATCAAAACCTTGCGTCACAAACATGATGAACATATCAAAACGATCAAAAAAAAAGCAAAAGAAACTCATAAACCTATAAAACCCTAATTCGTACTTATACACACAAGAGACTAGCCCTGAAATCGTCTCCCCATCATCTCTCGAATCTCCCCCTTAATTGCTGAGCGTGGCCTTTAGAGGCAAGTTGCGAGAGCTAGAGCCAATAAACACAGTCTTGGTGTAGTTGGAAATAACCCAGTCCTGTTTGACCACGTCCCAGTTGGCCAGATCTCTGTACATCAGAGTCGTCTTAAAGGTAGCCGATTCACCCGCCTTGATCGACAATCTGTCAAAGCCACGCAGGACCCGCACCGGCTCGTCGGGACCGCCGTGGTTCAGGTACAACTGGGGAACCTCATCGCCGTCAAGGGAACCAGTGTTCTTAATCGTGGCAGTCACTGTGTAAAGCTCCTGCCACAGCAGAGGGTTTCCACCGGGAGCACCTCCAGCCGGGACCTGCACCTGCGAAGAGCCATTCTGCGCGTTGGGAGGCAGCCACTCGTCGGCAGCCTTGCCGTAGTTATTGTCATCCGATGACGATGCGGCATCCGTCGAGTTCAGGTACGGGTACAGGTAGTTTCTGAGGGGACGGAAGCCCTCGGGGAAGACATAGTCGCTCAATTCAGTGCTAAAGTTGCCAAGCACGGGAGCCGCAATCGTCTTGCCTGAGTTAGGCTGGTACTCAGTGGCATTATCGACGGCCTCAATCTTAAGATCGGAGTACTCAAAGTTGGTGTACGACAGACCATAACCAAACTCCCAGATCGGAGCGCCTGTGTCGTTGGCATTGGGCGCAACCTTGTCAAAATGCCTGTAATCAATAAAGAGTCCCTCCGAAAACGTCGACTGAGGTGCGCCGTTGCCATTGTTGGGCTCAAGCAGAATCTTGGTGCCATATGACTCCTCCGATGGGCCCCAGGTGAACGGAGTCCGGCCAGCGGGGTTGACGCGGCCGTACAGCACATCGACAATCGCACGGCCAGACTCCTGACCGGGAGTGCCGGCCCAGAGAATGGCCGACACGTTGGGGTGATCGTACCAATCGTTGACCAGCACAGCGCCAGTCGAGTGGATCACGACAATCGTGTTCTCGCACGCCGCCGACACGTTCTTGACCAGCGTGTTGCCGTCGTGCCACAGCGTCATGTTGTTGCGGTCACCCTGGTTGCCGTCAGGCGCAATGTAGCCCTCGCCCGAGTCGGCATTGACAAAGACAATCGTCGTCGCATTGGGCTGCTTGACGAGCGCCTCCGTCTGCGTCCACGCGTAGTTGTCCAGCACGCTCTCGTACCGACTGTTGTCCTCCACGGCCTGCATCAGCAACGCAGTGTCCGGAGTAATCAGGTAGGTGAAGTCGGCCGAGCCCGAGCCCCAGGCCGCCGCCAGAGTGCCCTCATCGCAGCCACGGTCATCGCAGCCGTTCGAGCCCCACCGCGACGGGCCGGCATCCTCGCCAATCACGGCAAGGAACTTGGGCTTATTCAACGGCAGGATGCCGTTGTTCTTGAGCAGCACCGTGCCCTTGGCCGCAATCTCGCGAATCAGATTGCCGTGCTCCTGGCCCTGCCGGACATCGACGTGCTGGTTGACCACTTGGTAGTTGTCCTTGGCCGCATAGTTGAGGTAGCCCTCCGTCTGTTTGGTCCACGAAGAAAAGTTGATCTCCTCCTGCGTTTCAGGCGTGAAGCCGACCTTGAAGTAGGCAGCCATGACACGCATGGCCATGTCGTCAATGCGCCACTCGGGAAGAGTGCCGTTAACAACAGCCAGCGTCAGGTTGGCGCCCCAGTACGAGCGCCCGGAGCCCATCAGAGTGTCCCCGGGCATTGTCATGTCGAGACCGGCCGCAGCCGAAGATACACCCGTGTGCTGAGCTTGCCAGTCACTCATGACGAAGCCCTGGAAGCCAAGCTCGTTCTTCAGCAGATCATTGTTGAGCTTCGAGTTTTGACACGAGTACGAGTTGTTGACCTGCTGGTAAGAGCACATGAACGAACCAACACCAGCCTTGACGGCATCAGCAAAGGGCCACATGTAAAGCTCGTGCATTGTCCGGTCGTCAATATTGGACGAGATAGACTCCGAGATGTTGTAGCCAAAGCTCACCGCCTCAGTCGCCTGCCGGAAATGCTCCTGCTCGTTGCCAACCCAGTGCTTCACGCAAGCAATCACACCGCCGGGCTCCTGAATGCCGCGGACACTCTGGTCTATGCTAATGCCAGTCAGGTATGGGTCCGGTGAGAATCCTTCCCAATTACGGCCACCGAGAGGAAAACGCCCGATGGGACCGGCGACAGGACCGAGCATGACGTCGATACCCTTGCTGCGGAACTCTTGGCCCATGGCCTTGCCACGTTTGTAGATTAGATCACGGTTCCAGGTAGCAGCAGCGACCTGACCCGAAGGGAACACGGAGACATAGTCGGCCATGCGGACGCCGATGGGGGAGTCCTGCAGGCACAGACTGCGAAGGCCCAGCCGGGGGACGGAACCAACATTGCCAACACAGCTCTCAGATTGCCAACTATATAGATTGTTAGTTAAACGTCAAATTATTTGTTGTGATTGGCTAGTGCCATCATGGCCACTAAGCCCATCCATCCTAAGGTTAACTTACCCGACACCAGTGGTCAGGTTGACCTTCTCCAGAAGCGTCATCTGAGACACAAAGGCCTTTGCCTTCTGGTAAGCCTCCTCCCAGCCAACAGCCGTCGGATCCATCCATGGCGAAGGATAGAAAGGATCTGAGTGAGCTAAAGACTCGGATGAGTTGGATGATTGGCGGGCGTGAACAGCAGCAGCATCAGCCTGGGAGACCGCCGCCAATAAGGCGGACGCAAACACGCTGAGTTTATGCATGTTTGCCGGGTAGTAAAGTAAAAAAGAGATGAAGATTGAAAAAATGGTAATGGAGGATGATGTTTAAAAAACAAAGATTGGAGAGAGACAGGGCTTGTGACAGCTATATATAGGCAAATCACCAACAGCAAGACAATGAACAAAAGTTGCTCTGTAGGTAAAAAAGAATAAGGGAAAGGACTCAAGATCCGCAACTATCCAAGTAAAGAAGATGATATATTGGATAGTTGAAAGAGCTTGATGAGGAAAGAACCAATTCCAAACTGTCTCTAGAATGGAGGCGATACTGTGTTTATATGCTTTTCATGCCAATCATCTATCATCATGGATGAAGGGCGAAAGAGCCCAAGGAGATTGATGAGAAGAAAAAGTCACCCTCTCAAAGCCAAAGCCACTACCTACCACTGTTCCGGAGTCACTGCTCCCGCATATTCGACGCCGTGTTCCTGTCTGCCGCGCACTACTGCTTCTGCCGCTACTACTACTATTGCAGCTTGTGTTGCTCAATATCCGTCTACCTACCGCCACCACTACCTAGGTGGAGCAGCCAAGACAAGCCCGGCCAATGCTCCACTCATCCAAAAAGATTCCGGGGGCGTGTTTCCGTATGATTACACGCCCCCGTCCAATTATGTCATGGGGCTGATGAAGCCATGACTTATATACCTAATCCGGTAATCATAAGACTGAAAACAAGATGAAAGGCACGATTGGGTATTCCTCGGTTCAGTCTTGATAACATAACCCACTAATTACTGTCAACTTTTGCCTTGACCTTTGCTTTTGCTTGTAGTTTAAGTTTAACTTCTATCAATACCAATGCATGCTGACTGGCGTTTTATTCGCGTAACTGATATTATAGAAATAGAATGTCTATAATGTTATCCAGAATCATCCGCGTGTTGATATTATTGGAATTAGAGATATTAAACGTCTAGATATATTCATATGGTGGGCTGGTGTCTGTACCTCCAGAAAGATGATGGTCACTAGTTGGATTACCTCGTCAGGTAGTTCCGAAATTTGCAGAACTAAATAGACTTCACAAAGAGCCTGGATTGAAGATGTCTAAGATAATCAATAGAAAAAAAAAGACAAGTAAATAAACTTGGGCTATCAGTGCATGCCAAAGAACATATCAAATGCACTTTGTCCTTTGCTCAATTAATAAATAAATACACAAAGAAAGATCTTCACTGATAACATTCCGATATACACTCCGCACGGCAACTTAACATGCGGGGCGTGTATATAACATCAACAAACAATGGGAGAAAACAATGAGAAAACTCTAGTCTTCTCCTCTCTATGTTCCCCAAACCAAGTTATAATCCATCATCATTCTCATCATTGTCATCAATGGAGTCTCCATAGAATGATAATGGCTCTTCTATCCACATGACTGTATCTGGGGATGGCACGGGTGAATTTGTGCCTGGTGTATGGGCTCGCTACAGATAGAAGGGCCGAGGAGTGACACGAACGGGGAGTAATATATACACATTATATATGTATTTGACACCAAGACGATGGAAATCCCTCCGATATTTTGTTGGGATGGTATCGGTGTGGCCTTTTTTGAATAAGAATAAAAAAAGGAGGGCTTTTTGTTTTTACTTCTGGAGAGATGTCTATCTAGAGTTTTAGTATAGCCCCAAATTTAGTCGGGAAACGCCATTAGAAGTCTTTTAGCCTTGGGTCTAGAATTAATCATCTCTGATGCTGTAAGTATGTTAAGACAATACCGGATGCAGTGTCATTCGGCGAAGGAGAAAAGTCACCTGGTGATTGCTAAATATTATTTGATTGCTTGGAGTCACGAGCCAAGCTTCTTCTAAAATATATTCTTGGGGCCAGTAAGACCTGATCTCGGTGTAATGTCAATTTTTGAACTATCTGCACTGGAGACACGAAAATGTCAGATTCAAAAGCTCTTAGATGCTTTTTTTTTTTTTTTTTTTTTTTTTTTTTGGAGACATCGAGCCCATTGCACGACAGCCACGCGAACTATCTATCAAAATACGGGAGGATGTGATTTGCTCGTGTTCTCAAAATCCATTCATTGTAAACTTGGAGATGAGAGACCCCATTTCTTTGAGCTCGACACTCATCCCCAAATCTTGTCACTATGGCCCAAAATATGAAAAGTGGCCAATAGACAAATAATTGAGACATTTCACACTATCTCGCCAAATCTGGAATGTTCCGACTTTCGTTATGGCCATACACACACCATGATCAGCATGCCAGAGATCTATATAATAGTACTGGCTTCGACGCCAATCTCTTCTGCTCTCTATACTAAATAAATACTGACATGCTCCCTTCTAGATAATAAAGACTCAGCAATTCCCCATATCCCGCGTGGTAACTCACACATATATGTACATATGTATATGCAGGTGATGCGTGTATCAATGATGTTGTCTTGGTAGGCCGAAAGGGCCACAAATTTAGTGACAAGTCAAAAAAGGAAACTTCACGGTGGCCGATGATATTCAAGGCTGTAAAGCGGTTCAAAATGAAACGAAAAATACGGCTTCGTGCGTGTGAACACAAAGGTTTTATGAATGGTTGAGCTATACATAAATACAGAATCTTTACCTTCAGTCGACGGTTCAACACGAGCTGGATTGTGCAGCGTAGCGGGGAAGAAAAGACGCAAGAGGGCCCAGGGAAACTTCCGGGTTGATGCAGGTAGGAGTTGGAGAGTTGAGCCTCATCATTATTTTAGAGAGAGTAATTATCTTTGATGACGGAGAGGAAGCTGTTTCTCGGGCCACGATTGCGGAATATATGCACGTGTTGGTGTCTATTAGACTGACACTGTGGCATGTTAATACATTCGGTTGTCAGGTGAAAGAGGCTTGAGACGGTTCACTTGGTAGATTCACATCAAAACTGGCACAACATATGCTATGTGCGAGACATCTCGGAGCAAAAATTTCGAAGAGAGTACATGTTATTGGGATGCAAATGAAACCCAATCTTTACTTATGTGTACGTACATACGGATATATCTAAGTTCAGTCAGGTTTATTGTATATATCATGTTTTATTGTCCTCATGTAACAACATCACAACATCGGAACTGCTGTCCCAATAAGGACTGCAACATAAAATACAAATATATAATTGGAGACATGCCACTGGTGCAACACCTCAACTTATAGTGCCTGCAGTCACTGACATTTTTTACTTCCCATCGGTCGAACACTGCCGACCCAGACTCACGCCACCCTGAAACGCGCCAATTTCATCTACATATTTACATACCCTTGACCCGCTCAATATCACCACACATACATCATGTGTGATTTAATCCCATCT
Source organism: Ambrosiella cleistominuta (assembly GCA_017139545.1). Taxonomy (NCBI): domain Eukaryota; kingdom Fungi; phylum Ascomycota; class Sordariomycetes; order Microascales; family Ceratocystidaceae; genus Ambrosiella; species Ambrosiella cleistominuta. The sequence goes on along the minus strand of JABFIG010000032.1, from coordinate 125,521 downwards.
TTCCACATTGTCGGAGTGTCTAGTCTGGGGAAGAAAGAGACATATATGTAAAACAGGAGCGTCTTAAAGAAACGAACAACGAACCCATGTCAGTCGGTTTCCATTTGACTATTCTATTGACTGTGACGCTTGGTCTGCGCTAAATCATTTACAAGTTGGTCATGGCTCGTATGGGGAAACTCGTCCGAGCTTGGCTCGCCGTTTAGAATATTCCAGGATCAGACTATTCATCAAGGAATATGGGATTTGATTAGTATGGGAGAAGAACTAAGAAGACAAAGCTGTCAGTCAATAGAACTTTGTCGTCGTTGATAGCTTCGTCAAAATATCTGGCATATAACAAACAATCCATCACGTTTTAGCTCGAATGATATCCCCTATAGCGCCTAGTGTCAGTCATTAACAACCCGCACTGAGACAACAAGGTCTCGAAAAAAAAAAAAAAAAAAAAAAAAAACACTCAATAGTCTACATAAATACCCTCTCCAGACCACCGAGCCTCCCAAGAAAACAACATCATGATTGCCTATTAGCACCCAACTTTTCCACAAAGAGAACATTACGCCCCGATGTAACATTATAACGGCTGGCCAGTCGGAATTCCCGAAGGATTTCCCCACAAATGTGGATGAGTCTGGGATAAGGGAAACTTTCAACATTCAAATTGGACATGCCAAAGAGGCCTGTGTATGTAGAACAATATGGCTTGTGTTTAGAAGACGGTGAAATCACGAGTAGCTGGAAAAACAAGATTTAGCTGCCGTGTGGAATGTTTGTGAGATGGGTCGATATGCGGGTTGGCGTACAGGGAACAGATAATTGTTTGTCATGGCCGGTGTTGTCACATGATGCTAATTAAGGCAAGGAGTTGGAGAAAGCGAAGCAGAGGTACCCCTCGTAGGGCCTCTCATCAGTGGAAAGGACATCATCAAGTCCAATCCCTGATGGAAAGGTCTAAAGCTTGATCTTGTAAGAACGCGAACCTCGGTCGGATTCGTTGTATCGCGGCAAGGTTGCAGGCGGTTGTTTACTTGTAGCCAAATCTACACATACAACATTTGCCAAAAATGGAAGCAAACAAAAAAGCATAAAAACCGACTACCTGAGAAAATCTACACTTATCTCATCAAAAAATAAAAATAGGCAGTACAACCGAATAAATTAAGGAAAAGAACATCGTCACCGGCGAAGGTAACCACCACCACTTTGGAGCGAGAGGGGATCGAACCCCCGACCATTTACAAATTCGTAGTAAACACTGCAAAGCAAATATCATACCACTAGACCATCACCCCCAAAAGCGGGCCTTGTTTGTGGGGTAAAAAAAAAAAATTATAATGTACAAGCACAACACGTGATTGCACCTTCCCTAAATTTCAATTATTTGAGAAAGCTCTATCTAGGCTAACCTTAGATTTATCTCAGTTCTGGTTTGAATACGGTGGTTTCTTGTCATTGGAGTTTTTTTTTCTCTACCGCTGTGCCCAGACTCTCAGCTGAGGAATTTCCAATTATAATTTCAAGTGTTTATAGTCTGTCTGTCTGTCTGTCTGTCTGTCTGTCTGTCTGTCTGTCTGTCTGTCAGCCAGCAGTTGCCATTGTAACGGTCAAGCTTCTAACAAGCCTCGGCGGCAAACAAACTACACAAACTACAGATCAACTAAAGTTTGGTTGGACAAGTAGTCACAACGTAGAATCTGGGGCCCCAGATCTACAAGTTGCAGTCGGTGTTCCAACATGGGTCGGTGGGTCGGATCCCATTATTAGACTATGAGTACCCATAATGTCAATTGTCAAGAAGCTGGCTTTTTTTTACCCCTGTGAAGTTACTTTTGCATGTATGTATGTAGAAACCATTGATGGATTTTTGTTTTTTTGTTTTTTTTTTTTCAGTAAAATTATGATTGACAATATACACATATCACCGGCGGCTCACTCTAGCCCGATGATGATATATTTCAACTTGAATACCCCACACTCCACTTATCGAGCCTCTGAACTCAACCCTGTCCCTCCCGGAGCTGTTATAACAACCTAAATCACCGTATCCCCCCATCTACTCCCACCCCCTGCCCTCTCAGTCATCTGACCAATCCTGACTGGCCTCTATAAGCATCCACTTTTTCGTTATTAACCCACAACACAACACACCGCAACAACGTTATTGCAAACATCAGTATAGCCCCTCCCCCCATCCCATCAACCACCACGACCTTCTAGACAACTGGAAGCAACACATCGTCTTCCCCGGTCATACATACTAGACAATCTCACGAAGCCAAACAGCTATCTCACAATACAACAAAAACATCGCCATCAGCGGCACGTGGAGAGATTCATCGTTCGGAGCTGGTGATATGTAATCCCGACCAAAGGTATCGGTCAATGTGAGTTAAATCCTAACTTCCCACTCTTGGCATGATGAACCGGAGCAACCCACCACTTTTCTTTCTATGTATGTATTTCTTTTATTTCTTTTCTCCTTCCCCACAACTTGGAGAATTGGCTTCCAAGTATTACAAGCAAACAGCAAGTCAGCCGACGTTCATAATCCTCACACGCCACACGATGGATTAATTAATGGATGGATGGATTATGGGATCTTTTGGCTTCCCCAGATTCTTGTCACGAACAAAGCTTGTCATATACTTCCACTTTAATCGATATACCGCTGCTATTAAAGTCCCTCACGATTGTGAATGGCTAAACTCGAAACGGTTTAAATTTCCCCAAACCCCAGATATCCTCTCCTTCTATCGGCCCGTTTGCAGCCCGCCCGCACCTCGACAAGCCGAACTATACATCATCCTCAATATCACGTTACTTGTCTACATATGTATCGTGAAGTCTCTCCAACCACCTCACGGCCCTGCCAATGACTTCTGGTATCAATTTGCGGAAGTTCCTGAAAAAGAAATTTGGGTTGTTCTTATCCTTCCAGTTTAAGTGTGTGTATTTCTTGTTCTTTGTCTTCTTCCCCTGAAGTATGAGACCATTACGCAAGATACGCCGGCATCGTCATGCATTTGTTCATCTCCACTGCCCCGAGCATTGACTTCCTTCCTTTCCCGCTGGTGCTCCAACTTCATACCGTCCGCCAAGTTCAAGAGGCAACTCATCTTGGACATAATTTAATTCACGTTTAGGGGATGAATGTTAGGCGGCGATGCATGTCGGTCGTCATGAGTCCATTCGACAATATCGCCGTGATGGAGAATGTTACTATGGGATGCCATAATGCCATCGCAATCATACTGCTACCTCGTAAACTCCTGAATAAATCCAGACATTTGTGGTTGTTTTCTGCAAATCTTGTACATTTTTTGTTTGGTAGAGACACTGGAAGCTGAAAGCGCCTGTGTCGTACATATAATATGTATTCGGCTCAAGGACAATCATATTGGCTAGACAGTTTGGTCCGCCTTTGAGGGCATCCTTGACATCTGTAAAGGCTTCAAGGCTGAGGAAAGTTTCGAGAGCCTCCAGGAAGAGTGCATCCTCAAACGCAGCAGACGGGATTATATAGGCATTGTCAGTAGTGTTGACCGTCACGGGTGCTCCGTTAATATCCTAACTATCACAAAGCTGGACCTATATAGATATGGTTGTCAATACTCTACGTTTATAAGTTCTTCCAAGCAGTTTGTGCCCTTACCTGACTAATTACACTTCTTCTTGGTGGCCTGTACAATCCATATGGTGGAGCATTTTCACCCATGAACTTGGGAACCCGTCTGAAAAGGGACCGCAAGTGTTGAGCATGACGCATGCCTTTTTCAGTATCCTAAGGGACCGGGTGACCATTCTTGCTGTACTTGGCAACAGGAAACTGCGTAAAAATCATACGGGGCGAACTGTCGGTTTCAAAGGGAACTATAACCGTCAGTTGTTTGCGCACCTGTTGCTCAACGGGTATTAAAGGTTCGGGGACTACTGGCGAGAACGCAGCCTCCTGGTCAACGTTATTATTTTGGGCAATCTCTCTAGTAGATGAAATTTCATCAGACACTGGGATGTATCTGATATCTCGCACGCATTGAATAATCCGGTCTTCCACAGATTGCTGCTCAATATTCAGATTTGCTATTATCTTGAGGCAGGATTGGTAAAGGTAGCAATCAATCACTGGATGGTCCGGTAGGTAGACATAAACTGCCTTCCATTTGGCTTCCAGTTGATGCCAGAATCCCTCAATATCAAAATCGGGCATTGTGACAATTCAAACCCTGATGGCATATATATTGGCGGCGGTGATTAATAGAAAATGATCTGAAAACAAGGTTGACAGATAGATTGATTCTACAAGTTGAGTCATTATCAAGTTCAACAGATTGAAGAGGCTGCATCGACAATTATCCGAAAGCATCTTCTGTCTCTAATGTTAATCAACCATCATAATTACCTTGTTTGGTAATACCCACAATCATATGGATAATGTGATACAAAGACAAATTAGTCACGTGTTTGTCGTGGCTATGAAGCCTTTTCATCACATATTTTCTATTCAGTTGGATTGGTTTGTTCACAGCTACACCCTATGGTTTCGCCGACTATAACTTGGTTGATATCATGAAGGTTGTGCGATTCATTGAATATCTCGAGATTAGTAATGAATGGTTACTCTAATCACTGTATCGTTAGGGTTAACTAGCCAAATATTTAGTTAAAGTCATATCACAGACTGCTATAAAATGGATCATGACGTATCTTTACACCTTTCGAATCCGTCATCGCAACAATGACACAAGCAAAGTAGCTATAGCAAATCTTTGACTCTACATGCATCTTTAAACAGCATTCCCATGCTATTTACACACCTTTACACCCACACCCTACACCCTTCTTCCCCCAGTCCTCACCACCCCGCATTTCCCCCGATTCCTCCATTCCCCAGACCTCCTCCCCAGATTGTTACCCCCATGTGCTGCCAGCAGACCAAATTCTAAAAAGACGCACTACCACTCTTTGTCCTCCTCCTCCCTCCACCGTCTAACAGGGAGGAACCTAGCGGCCGAGTCCTTCCGCCACAAGCCCTCTAACCACATGTCGACCCCGTGATCATCTTCATAATCCTATCCATTGTTACACTCGGTAGAACTATCATATTTCTTCCACTGAATACCCGAAACTTAACCCCCCATCATACATTGGGATATTGTCCCCCGTCACATACTCCGTCTAGCCGCTTATACTTTTTATGATTCCGACGGCTAAGGATCAAAAAAGGATATACCTCTGTTGACGTAAGCGCAGGATCGTGTCCTTCACATGAGAAAATCTTGGCAGTCAATGTCCGATATACCTGTTTAGGAGTAAGGTATTCGATATATCGATCATGGGGCCGGTTAAGTGGGCAGACGGACGGGAGAGATGCTCGTCTGTAACACAAATCTCATGGTAACTTTCCATAATGGGAGATTGAAGTATGCTGTTTGGCTGGTGTCTCAAGGCCTTACCGGAGTGTCCACCTTAACAAAAGAACTCCGGTTTATTCATCCTACATAGCGCGAGCAGATCAAAATTCTGAGAATAACCGGCAATAACATAGGTAGGCAATTGTATGGTATTATTATTAGTGATAGATTATGTTATATATAAGTATCTGTCAACAACCTAGCCCTCGGGTTTCGGGTGAGATTCAAGTCGAGCTTGAAGATCTGCTCATTGGCACAACATCAAGGGTAAAGGGCCGATAGATTGAATGCCCCGATACAGTCAATACATCTCATGATTTGTTAGATAAATCCTGAAGAGCCTCCAGGAGCATCCACCATCCCTGATCTTTACCCCCTCTGGCTAGACCTTCCTTCTATATTCTACATATACAATTTTATACCCCCCCCCCTCCTTAATAAATGTAAGGCACAATCTTATAAGGCACCTGTCTCTTGTACTCCAACCAATAATCACCATACTTCTTAAAGCATTTGTCATCGTCGCGGCCCTCACGATGGATAAGGAGGGTAGCAAAGTAGAAGACATAAAAGTAAGTAAACAACATACCCCATCCAATAGCGGCATCCTGAACAACCTCGCGGCCATCCAGCATGACAAGAGCACCTTGGATACCGCTCCCAGCAGCAGCAATAGTATAGCCAGAATAACCAGTAGGAAGAGAATAAGGCCAGCTCTGAATCCAGTCACCCATATAGTTGATATGGCGAGAAAGGCCCCACCAACCAGAGACAAGTAGTTTACTGCCAGTCTTGGTGGTGATGTACTTGAGGTGAGCAACCTTGGGGGATGCGGGGTTGGCACGGAACTCGTTCTTCTCCGTGTTAGAAGCACGGAAGATGGAGAACCCGATAGCCAAGACGACCATGGTAATACCAAGACCCCAGGGGCCAAGAGTGACGGGGAAGGTGGCCAGGTAGCGAGTTTGGGTAGAGTACAGGAAAGGAACCCAAACAAGGTCACCAAAAGATAACATGGTACCAAAGCCATCTAGAGTGATGTCGATCATAGTCAGGATAGAAGATTCGTGATACCACGCATCAACGACATAGAGAGTCTGGATGGTGGTGAGGAATATCATGCTGTCCGAGACATAACCGTAGTTGCGGTATTGCTTAGCAACAAAAGTAAAGTTGCAGAGAGCCCACATGAGCAGACCAGGACGAAGTTCACACCACTCCTTGATATCCACCTCGCCAAAGAACCACATGTTGACACGAGGATTCAGTTCACGGCCGATATACCAGTCATACATGATGTTACCGGTTTGACCACCAAGAGCCAGCTCGCGCTTCTCTTTGTTACCAGGCTTCACGCTGAAAGAGCCAATGTAGCAGTAGGTGGCCAAGGCATAGGCAATGATGAGGTGAGAAGTCATAATAGTCAGGTAGTTCTCGTCAATGTAGCGCCAGACAATGAAGTCTGCGCCCTGAGAGATAGTACCGGATAGGCAAGCAGCAAGAATGGCCATGTTGCTAGTGAAGGCTATATTGTAGATCCAGTTAGTCCCATGCTTGACATTCCTATATTGTGTGTTACTCCTGACGCATGATAGTGCATCAAGGAGATGGGCTGTCAAAACCTACCATTGCAACGGTACTTGTGGCGACCACCGGACAGCAGCTCAGTACCAATAGCAACCTCGGCGGGGAGAATAGCGTAAAGGAATAGGTTAGCCAAGTAGTAGGCCACAGTAACACCAAAGACAGACAGATCGAAGAAGCCAAGCAGGCCATTCTCAGGCCAGCCGACCTCCACCTTGAGACGCTCCAGGTTCAAAGTGCTGGGGCTCAGCAACGACGGCGCAGGACATCCCGAGGTATCATTGCAGGCGAACCAAAATACGTATAGCATAATAGGAAGGCCAAACGAGATACCAAAGGCACCAAGACTATGGAAGCAACATGTATGTCAGTATATTAAAGATCCGGGCAGGATCTTGGAGTTTAGAGCAGAGCTGCATGTTTGCCTGTCACCACATGGCCAACTGCTCATTGCAAAGGAATAGACTTACGGACCACCAAATTCATAATGACGCGCCAGTGGAGCGGCCGCGGGAGACTTTGCGGGCATGGCGATTCGTTCAAGTACGTTGTCACACGCCGAAAACAACGTAGCAACGGTCCGAAAGGGGGTAAAGTTGTCTAGTGGCGACAAAGTTTGCCGCAAGGTCGCCGGAAACAAAGTTTTTTTTTTCTTTTATAGGCCACGGAATGAAGAAACTGTCAGATCGTGCAATGGTTCATTCCCGTGGATTGATTCTGTAAGGCTGCTTATCAGACTTGAAATGGTTGACCCATTTCAACTCGACACGGTAGTATTCATTTTCGCGATCGACGTGACTACAGGGGCCAGCTAAGATCCACTTTTTACCGTATATATTGACACGATGGAGCTTTTTGAGAATTGGAGATATTACAGTTTTTGGAAACTAGCTGGTTTGATGTTAGGGTTTACAAAAACAGCGGACCATCAAGGATTAGTGTATTACAGGGTTTGGCCGCATGCTTTATCTGTTTTGGGGATGGTTTCGATGGGATGCTACGCAAGGCGCATCGGGTGCACGTCCGTTTTCATGGTGTTGTGTATGTATCACGAGCCGAATTGACGAACTGCTCACTGGTTTCTTTCTCTTGTTTTATGAATCTATGATTTTCAGCCGCTTCTCATCTTAGCACTCGTTTCTATCAAACATTGGACAAATTTACTACAACTGCGGTATCTCGATTTCAGTATCCAGCCGCTGCCAACTCTTCCAACACATGCTACGATAAGCGATACCATTATCTACGACTGGTCCATCTCTCTATATATCACCTTAATCTAACCATCATGGCTCGCATATCCGCCATCCTCTACGCACTGCTGGGCAGTTGCACCATGGTCTTCGCGACCGCCACTCCCACATCTAGCTCTCCCCCGGCCTGCACGGCTACTTCTGTCTCAAACCTCGGCGGCTTCTTCGACCTCCGCCCCGACATTGCGATTGCTAACCCCGACAAAGATGCCAGTAAAGGCATTAAAGTGCGCACAACCGACTACGAAGCCCGTGGCTGGGATTACGGCTACAACTTTACTCTCAATGTCTGCGCGCCGGTAGTACGGCCGGTCAAAGACGTTGTGGGAGTTGATAAGACAGAATGGAAGAATGTCAGCGCATACTACACTTATAAAGGCAATGTGTTCTCTCTTGGGTACGTAACACTACAACTACTGTCGAGAATTAGTCCAACGTATGCGCCGACGACCTGAGATATTATCGACATCATGCACTTTGCAAAGGCGCAGCGAGTCATAATGCTGCTTGTGCCATCCATGATCTACACCCCACCACGAGCCAGGCCTGTCGCCACACCCCCGCATTCTGACTACCCAACTAACCTCCATCTTCCAGCCAACAATCCATGGACCTCCACAGCCGCGGCCGCAAACTAGTCCTCCAATACGAAAATGGCTCTCCCTGCGACGGCTCTTCATCTTCTTCTTCAACCCATCGCAAATCTACCACCATCTCCTTCCTCTGCGCCAGCGACCCGCTTGCGCCTGCCCTCGCCATCTCCTTCGTCGGCGCCTCCCCCGACTTCTGCGCCTACTTCTTCGAAGCCCGCACCCCACACGCCTGCCTGTCTGCCGAGCCGTCGCGCCCCCAGAGTGGCTCTGTGGGACCCGCTGGTGTCTTTGCGCTGATTGCGCTGATTGCCTTTTTGGTCTATGTATTTGGCGGTATCTTTTACAACCGGACAGTCGGGCATGCGCGGGGGTGGCGGCAGCTGCCGAATCACCAATTGTGGCAGGGGTTGTGGGGTGCTGTTTGTGTATGTTTGCCCCTCGGTGGCCGGCGGCGCCGGTGGTGATTTAGTGGTCATGTGACTGTGTGGATGAACTTTTGGTTTGTTTTTTTTCTTTTTTTTGCATCTTTTCATTTGTTTTTATGTGTTTATCATGGGTTTTCGGTCCGGGTGGTGTCTGTCTTTTTCCTGTTGCGTCTGCATTTTCCTATAGACTATTAGACACAGCCGTCACGCATCATTGCAACCAACCAATTCTTGTCCTCCTAACTCATCCATTACAACCGTCCACACAAGCCCTCGTGCTCACTAAACACACCTTAACCATAGAAATTCCAGCTGAAAAAAAACAGAACAGAAACTATCGAGATTGTTCTTACTAACTCATCCATAGGATTTCTCAACCATTTTCGCCTCTTCCTGTGCTCGCATGTTCCCGTCAGCTGTTGCAAGCCGCCTGTTTGGCCCAGGGAGATACCACCGGTTGGCGGGATCACCGGGGCGAAACCGGGATGATGAAAATAGACTTATTGACCAATTGGATGAGGAGTGGGATGACTAGTAAAGTAGGAAGTGTGTCATGTTTTTTGTCTGAAAGCGTTTTTTTTTTGTATATATATAAATAGAGTTAGTGGTGGATTTGTGACGAAAATAGAACGCCTACATAGCAATCTTAAGTAATCTTCAAAACTAGTTTATGCTTGACTAGGATATCTATGTACATGAAGAATATGCCAAAAAGACAGGAAACAAACATTTTGAGTCAGATACTAGATATCCAACCCTAATGTAGAAAACAAACAAATGACCACTACCTTCTTCATGTGAGACCCTTATTTCAGATCACTAGTCAAGTTCATAGTGTTGATTGCATCCTTACTCCAATCATCACCTGTCAACTCAGCCGGTGCACCATTATTCAACCACAAGGATTCCCACCCATGAATACTAGGCAAGGGGCCACTAAGTGTCGCTCCCATGTTCTCATGCCCACTGCTGGTCGACGGTTTCTGCTCAGCAGTGGTAATCGGCGCCAGGGGAGCTCCAGATTGCGCCCCGGTAGTTGCATTCAGACCGAAATCGAAGCCGGGAAGAGTCGTGTTAGGAGGGGAGATAGTTTCCCGTTGGGGATTCTGATCTGGAATCTCAGGCGGAGTTTGGTTGGGGGCGGGTAGGCCTTGTTGGTATTGTTGTTGAGGGGGAGCCTGCTGCTGCTGAGGCGCTTGTTGCTGATCGTAGTATATTTGCGGAGGGTATTGCTGCTCAGGGTAGATTTGTTGAATCACGTACGGTTGTTGCTGGGGTGGAATCTGTTGGTACATGTGCTGAGGCATCTGAGGCATTGGCAGAGCCTGAGTAGTACGCATAGTGTCTAATCTAGTGGACTGGCTCATCATTGACATGCGGTGATTGGCCATGGTGAGTTCTTGGCCGCTCTGGAACGAACTCATAGATGAACGACCAACAGCATCACCGCCATTTCCAAGAGGACCTCCATCAAGAATGCTAGGATCAGTACTGCGGATAGCAAATTGTGCCAGTGTTGGCATCGTACGTTTGATCCAACCAGCAAGAATCTTCCCACGCTGCTTCTCACCAAGTCGAGAGCGCAGGAAGGAACCCTTCTCAACAAAAGCCACAATGTCAACTATGATCTGGTGCTCATTGAGGACAGCGTTGACGATGACAGGCACAAGGGAGGCCAAGTAGGGGCTACGAGGGACTTCAGCCAACACAACAATGAGACCTCCAGCTTGGAACACTGCACAACCACCGGGGACAATGCGACGGTTGGACCGCTCGATCGACATTTCAATGTCCATGGGGAAGTGACTAAGACCGTTAACCTCAAATGTCTCACCAATGCTTCCAAGAACAAACAGAACCTGCATAGCAACTAAAGCACCACCAGGCCCGATGGGTCTACTGACGCTGTGTAAGAAACCAAGATCGCCAGTTCGCACATAAGCAATATTCGGGTCGCCATCCAGCGTGCGTCCATTGAAGCGTTCCGCGTCAAACGAGTTAGTTGAGCCGTAGAATGATTTAACACACGCTTCACTATCGACCCATATTTCACCGTACTCTCCATCGTGACAGAGCTCTCTGCTCTCAGGGTTTACGATGGCAATCTGCGTCGAGACTGGGACCATGCCTGAGTCTTGGATAAGTAGGGTATTCTTGGTGTCACCAGCAGGTTCAATAGGAATAACGAGACCCCGCCTTAGTGCACGAGTATCAAGCCACAACTCAATTGGTTCGATACACATGTAAGACCGAGACGCAATCATGGGGTTGAGAACATGCGAGTAGACGGTGTTGATGGCAGTGCGGTCTAGGGAAGCAGCAGCAAAGTGCAGACGAACCTTCTGAAAGACATCCACACGAGGACGACCATCAGCAGAAATCATCATGTTCTTAAGTTCATGAAGAGTAAAGCCCTTGGCACTCATGGAAGCCATAGCATGATCGAGCATCTGAGGAGTCGCATAAGTGTCCTTAATCTTGTATCTTGACAAGCTGACGAATAATGAGATAGGGTTCTGAGCAAACTCCACGGGGGAAAGAAGGTAAGTGGGTGTGCCAATGTAGATTCCCATGACGACAGAGTGCAAGAAACCTAGACCATTCATGCTACGAACACAACCAAGCACAGGCCGAGAACTGCTCATCTGGCAAGTCTCCTTCTGTATCTTGCACATCCCTAGAATTGTATCGTGGCCTAGTTGAACAGCAATACGCTTCTGATCAGGCGTCCAATAAGTCCAAACGATAACAGGGTAGTCGGGTTGGACCCACGCGGGATTCATGGTGATACCAAGCTCACGAGAGCCATTGTTCTGGCGTGGAGGCTTCGTGGTATTGTAGACATTAGGGAGACTCGTCTTGAGAAGTTGAGCAGTTTGCTTGATATGACTGGCCACAACCTTCATCTTCAAAAGGTGATCAACATCTTGGTTCACAAGAACAGCTTTGACTTTGTAGTCGGAAACCAAGTGAAGCATGGCAGGAACATCCTCGCGGAGACGATGCTGATCCAGTGGGGCGATGGGAATAACAACTAGACCCAAGCTGATACAAGCATGAACGGCGAAGACAAACTCTTCCGAGTGAGTGTACATCAAAATGATGTGGTCGCCAGCCTTGACTTTGACTTTATTTCTCAAGTATATAGCAACCGCCGCAACCTTAAGATCAAACTTCTTCCAGGTAATACCCTTGCCCTCACGACCACGGCTATCAATAGTGCAGTAGGCCAATTCCTCAGGTTGACGGGCGACACGCCACTGGATAAGATCGGTGATAGACATGAAGTTGTTCAGCGGCGTAGATGTACGATCATCCATGACAACCTCGCGACGGTCGATACCCGAGTATTGCTTGTCAGCAGGCATGAGAATATCAGCTCGAGACGCAGAAGCAAGTTGAGACCAGATACCGCCAATAGGATCGACACCAACTGGCAAGTTAAGAACGGCATGTTCGACACCAAATCGGACATGGGCACAAGGCAGGTTTCCAAGGTCGAAGTCGCGACGGCACAACATGTTGCCAATCTCTTGTCGGCCGTTCCGCATAACTCTAGGAAGACTCTTTGGAGGGCTAATCATGACGCAGTATAGACGAAGGTGATGCTCTTGCATCAAAATGTCCATACACTTCTCGGCCAAACTGTCGAGTAGAGGGGGGTCAAGCTGCTTAGGAGCACCACCTTGGGTAGCTGGAGCTGTTGATGCCGCCGTCGACTCAACAACCAAGATGGGGAGATGCTCGTCGTTGACATAGACATCAAAAGCGGAGCAGTCAAACACTAAAGGCTGCATGTTCTTGATGATGCTGACAACCAGATGCTGAACGAAGAAATAGCGATGCTCGGCAATCTCGGTGCCATGCTCCACCCACTCAACCTTCTGCCGAATGCGATCTTCGTATAAGCCAAGCACAAAAACCTTGCCTTCAATCACAGTACCCAGAAGACCTGTACGCAGGAACTCGGGTTCTATAGGAGTCGGCGTAGGGTTACCAGGGTCAAACTTATAGGGCCGGGCATGGAAAATCTGCTCGGTATGCTTCGGCAGAGCCCAGAACCCACCAGATAATGATGGTGAATCCACCCAAATCTCACCGATAGCGTGTGATGAAGCCAACAGTCCGGTTTCAGGGTTGACAATAGCCAAAGTGGCATCAGGAATGGGATAACCAAAAGCACCAACGCGTACTGTAGAAGGATCACTGGAACCCTTCTTCTTGGCCTCGTCGCCGATGGCAATAACCACAACCTCGTTACTCTTGAGAGCTTCACGATCCAAGAGTACCTCGCCCAATTCATTCTTTGTGCGATATTCGGTCTTTGTGGTGTTGCCGCTACTCAAAAGACTACCGAACCCTGCAGCAGGCTTTTCTTTCTCTTTTTCCTCCTCGCTTTGATCGGTTTCATCATCAGTGAGTAGCTTAAGAGGAACACCCATACGTTCCTCACCACCAACCCAATCACGAACACTGATCACCATTCCACCATGCTCTGGTAAGCATAGTATGGGAGCAACAACTTCCCGGGCTCGTGGATTTCTGAGAGGTCGCAGCCAACGATCAGCCAAAACCTCATGGAACTCACAATTTACTGTCAAGGTGTCAATTAAACACAACTTAACACTTTGAAAATTAGGTTCTGATCCCTTTTTGTAGTTGCGTGTTGACATGGGATCCGTCTGATAGTTACTGACGGCCTTGTTCAGACCCGAATAATCGGCCACCATCAGAGTTGCCCTGTATTTGGTAATGAGATGAGCATACAACCCTGGAACATCAACGGCCTTGCTTTCCATCCAGACAGTGGTGTGGCCACCATAGACACCATACAGTATGCCCAGAATCATACCGATCCCATGACGAGGATCCAGATATGACAGAACAGTCTCAGCACCGGAAGCATTCGCTAACAGTTTTCCATCCTTGTCTCTCAAGGTACTGCCTTTGAATGTGTCAGGTTGGGAGTCATTTGGTACTGTTGAAGTGATAGCACTCAGACAAGCCATTTGGTGCATAATGGTCCGATGAGACAGAACAACACCCCGGTGATCACCAGTGGGGCCGCGTGAAAACTCAATGTAAGCCAAGTCAGGGACTGCCAAAGGCGGCAGCTCATCTTTCTTTTTTGGATGATAGCTGCCAAAATCATTGGTCTTCCACCATTCAACACCTTTGGGCCAAGCCAGCTTTTGCATATTGATATCGCGTTGAAACATTTTTAGGTTAGTATCGGTAGTCAAGGCAAGATGGGCCTGAGTGGACGTAAGAATCATGTTCAAACGTTGATAATCCTGTAGATCATTGATAGGGACTGCAACAACGCCGGCAATGAAACAGCCCATCAATGCAATTGAAAAATCAATAACCTCGGTATCACGGTAGATAAGGGCAACTCTGTCACCCTTGTAAAGTGTGCTCTTGTCTCGTATAACTTGAGCAACCTTTTCGGCCCGAGAAGCTAACTTATCCCACGCAATAGTGCCCATTTCTTTGCCCTTGCTGTCGAGAACCCAGTATGCGGTCTGCTTCGCATTCTTGCGGCCACGGTATCGTAAGACAGCCGCAATGTTTTCATATTTGGACATTGCTTCATTGTTATCATGAGGATCATGAATAGCAAAAGGAACATCGCGAGGCTCAAGAGGCAATTGGTAGTCTAGAGCTTCTGGTGGTGGGAGGTCCGAAGCACTTAGCATTGGAGGAGCGACAGCTGCCGTTGGTGAAAATGCATCGTTGACTGAGTATCTCTGAACGCCAAACTCATCACCTTGTTCATTGGCACCTTGACCGGCAAAGTCAGGAAAGAAACCCTGAGAATCCATTGTTCCCGTATGACTATCATAAGAGGGCTGGTGTTGATGGCTGATCCCTTGTGGCATGGGATGCCCGGGCATCATTGGCTCTTGCAGCATCCCCATATTCTGGGGTGGATGTTGGCCTCCGTAAGCCATCTGTTGTTCTGGATTGAAGACATAATCTGTTGTCGACATCATGGTTTGTGTCCGGTTGGGATCCATCATCGGTCCCCCTGGTGGAACCCCGCTACCCATGAACAGAGAGTCTGGACGACTACCGTTGGTACGGGGATCAATAACCATGGGGACTCCGGGTCTCAAGGCATTGATAGCATTGAAAGTTGACTCCGATGGAACATAAGAAGCTCTGTGCACATCGTATGAAGAGTCGGGCCTGGAACCAGGGCGGGACATGGAGCCATTGTCGATGTTTATGCAGGAATCAAGTTGCGGGGCCATCGATAGTCTGTTATTATGCCCCGCGGCGGGATGCGACGAGCTGTCGGGAGAGTGTATCTTAAGCCCGCCCCCCGTTTGGGGACAGGCAGGTTCAAAGATTGCCGGTGGAGAATTGGGGGAGTCGCTGAACCGGAACTGGGCGAGAAGCTGCATGCGACGCTTCTGATAGCTATGGAACCCAAAGTTAGCCTCGGTCAAAGGACTGGTCGTGTATATATCAGGGAGAGATGCAAGTACCCCTTCTGTGTGATGTCGCCTTCCTGTAGGATGAAAACAACGATTCGTTAGCTTGGTATTCGCCGATGGTGATGTCGCAGATGAGAGCACAAAGTCTAGGTCGTACCTCGAGCTCACGGTCGAGCTCTGCCAGCTGTTGCTGGAGCTCTGAGGGGTAATCAGCCATGCCGACGGCTGCTCAGAGTTGGGGGTGATAATAGCAAGAGAATGAATGATCGTGGAGGGGTTATGTGGGGAGAGAGCTTCCGAGGACTACTCGTAGTATGACGATATGCTTGAGTAGATTAAGAATAAATGAGTGGTTTGATGAATTTATAACCCGCAATTCACCAGAAAAATTGATGGCCTGAATATGATTTGTAAAAAGAATGGTATCAGTCGAGGCCGAGTGGAAAGAAAATCAAATCCACCACAAGATGCAGACAAAATCCAAGTCGACGGCCGGGTTTTGTGGCGCTCTGGAGCCAGTGGGCTGCGTTTGCAGTTCTTTCCCTGTTGGGACACTGAGAATTGGGGGTGGTCGGAAGTTGCGATTTTGTATTGCTTATATAAATATGTACATATGTAAATATTGGACTTTACAAATTAAAATTCAAAAACAAGATCTCGAACTCTGCACCCAAGATTGGTGTCCAAGATCGACGCGGATCTATTCCCGGTGATACATGAAACCCATTGGACTGATTGATAACTTGTCTGTATTAAGCCACTAGATTCCGCTGCCTCGAGAGAGACAAGACGCCTGTGATGTAACTTTAAGCAAGCATTAAGAACTACGCAAGTATATAAAAAAACATACTGAGAAATCATCGTTACTTGGACGAGGGGTAATTGACATCCTCAACTGATCGTGCACCTCTGTATTCTGATAAGCAGGCGCTTAGATACTGAGGTTGCGCTTCTCATCCTGGAGACAAGCGGCGGCATTTGATGGCATGGGTGAATTCCGTCCTTGGATCTCTAGATCACTGGATTTAGTTTGCTAAATCTTGGCATCTAGACTAAAGACCGTTGTTCTGTCAAGTTTTTCACCATGATAACTATGTTTACAAAACGAGTCTATTATGAAGACTGAGGAGATATAGGACATCTGATTCCTTTCTCGAGGATACAAGTCATCAACAATCCTAAATATCAGGGTTACTTTGGGCCGCTCCATTACGGCACCTGTAACAAGCTTTTTACGGCACGGCAAGCGCTCTACTTGCTATGTCCGCAGATATGGTACATCTCAAGTGACACGAGCTATATAAGACATATTGTATTTGAACTATCAAATTACATCTTTTACACAATTCAGCTACCGCCTATTAATATAGTAAAATACCTCTTTTTTTTGATCCATGTGGGATTTCTATAAACATTCAATTATCATAGTAACCCTTCACAAGTTCCATTATTAGGGTTACTGTATTAACAATATTCTTAAAGAATAAAAAACATACAACACCGGGTATTCCCACGTGGTCACCCACCGTAGTACTAATCTGGCGCTCTGTGGCTTGACTATGGGGGAGCAGACGGGACCCCGTATTTTCCACAGGCTATGGTCGTATGTGCTAGTTATGTGTGCAATTACTAAATATAACTTTGAGCTCCAGTGTCTATTACATATCTCCAACTTGATACAAGCCTGACTCCCGTGTGTATGAACAACTGGATATGTAGAAAGATGTACAGATAGACAGGTGACTGATAGGAAATGAACGTCCAAAAGAAGAGATACTATTGACCTTGAATGACAATACGCTATTAAATGACTATACATATGCCGACCCATAACTTTTAGGTTCGCAGAAGATATCCCACACAAACACGCATATACACAGACACCCTCTATCTCTGGCCGCCCTTCTTCGGTTTAACTTTTCCCTTCACTAACGCCTTCTTAACCACCTTGTTCTTGGGTTTCTTCAAGTTCAAGACAGCACCCTGACCCATACGTTCTGCCTTACCCTTCTTCCAAGATCTGGTCTTCTCTCGGTCCACTTTAGAGTCCAACTTCTTCTTATCTTTATTACTCAACCGGGCACCGTCGTGCTTCTTCTTCAGAGCCTCACGCATACCGTTAAGTTCAATTCTGCCTGCCTCCTTTGCCTTCTTCTTGTCCTCCACCGACTCGAACCACGTTCTCTTTGGCCGAGCCTTGATCTCATCCTCGTGCTTAAGGATATTCTCACCCTTCTTTACCTGCATCTCCACATTGGCAATCTCCTTCTCTAACTTCTCCTCCTTCTCAATCTCGGTAATCTCATCGGCCCAGGCGTCAACTTGCGCTTGGTACTTGTCGGCCGCCGCCACGTCAATGATACGGGAGACAATCTTGGCGCCTTGGGCCTTGGCAGTTTTGACGGCGGTTTTGACGACTTTGCGATCGGGCTCGGCGGCGAGGGTGCAGGAGGTACCGCGGCGCCCAGCACGGGCGGTACGACCGACTCTGTGGACGTAGATTTCTGGTTTCTGGGGGGCTTCGTAGTTGATGACAATGTCGACACCCTTGATATCCAGACCACGGGAGGCAAGATCGGTAGCAAGGAGGAAGGAAACTCTGCCATCTCTGAAGTCTTCGACACTGGAAATACGCTATGAAATATAATGTTAGTCACTATATACCGCAATCAGGTTTTTGAATATAGCTTACCATAGTCTGGTTCATGCTACCGTGAAGTTCAGCAGCAGACAGGCCCATAAGACCAAAAATAATGCGTGCTCTATGAGCATCTCTCTTTTGTCTGAAGAAAACAATAACGCGCTCGTGGAAAACTTCCTTGCAAAGGTACAAAAGATAGCCCATACGCTTCTTCTCGCAACCCGGTCTCAATCTGACGAACTCCTGGGTAAGGCCAGTAGCAGTCTTATTCTGAGTATCAACTTGCAGGCGGACAGGCTTGTTCATACCGACACGGACCAGAGAGTCGACAGAAGAGGTCATGGTGGCGGAAAAAAGCATGGTCTGGCGAGACTTGGGGAGGGTAGTCAAAATCTCGTTCAGCTCGTCGGCGAAACCGTCTTCAAGCATACGATCGGCCTCATCAAGGACCAGAATTTCGACAGTGTCAACGGCAAAGCTGGCAGAGTTGCGCATGTGGTCAATGAAACGACCGGGAGTGGCAATAATAACATCGGGGCGAAGGCGGAGCTCGGCTTCCTGAGCCTTCAAACTGAGACCACCGACAGCAAGAGTGAACTTAATATCGGTATACGCAGCAAGCTTGGTGGCGACAGCATAACATTGGATAGCCAACTCACGAGTGGGAGTCAGGACTACAACACGAGAGGTAGGAACTTTTTTCGGTCTGTAGAGCAAACGCTCAAGGATAGGAACAATAAAAGCACCCGTTTTACCGGAACCAGTAACGGCACCACCGACAACATCCTTACCCAACAAAGCAACGGGAATAGTCTTGTTCTGGATGGGGGTAGGCTTGGTGAAACCGACGGCAGCAAGACCACGGAGAATAGGTCGAGAGAGAGACATGGACTGGAAAGAAGTATTGACGGCCTTAGGACCAGACTCAGCAGGCTCCTCGGGAGCGAAGAAAGCGGCGGCCTTGGCAGCCTCTTCAGCATCGGTCTCAGTAGTGTCCTCTTCCTCTCCATTGGAACCAATGTCGTCGGGGTGTTCGACTGCGGTAGCAACGGAATCAGTATCATCGTTTTTGTCTTCGTCTTCGTCGCCCTCTTTGTCAGACTTCTCGTCGTCGTCATCTTCCTCTTCATCCTCGCTCTTGGCCTCCATGCCGAAGGCATCATCGGCAAGAATGCCATCCTCGTCGTCGTCCAAGTTGATGTCTAACCCCTCCTCATTGTCATCCTCGGCCTCCAGCTCATCATCGACAAGCTTGATGCCATTCTCAGCGGCCTTCTTGGCCAGGCGACGGCGGATAATCTCATCCAGATCGACACCTTTGCTCTCGTTCTTCATCGACTTCTTTGCACCGTCGAAACCCCAGCCAGAAAACTCGTTCTCGTTCAACTCCTCAACGTCACCCTGGAGGAACTCAAAGTCAGAAGCCATGGCGCCGTCGTCAGCATCATTTTTACCCCAAACACCCTCGGGGGCTTCCTCGTCTTTGTCTTCGGAATCATTGCGCTTGGCCTTGTTCTTTTTCGAGGTTTTGGGTTTTTTCTTTGGGGGTGCGGGGATGGCAGCGAGTTCATCTTCTTCGGGACCAATATCTTCGTTGTCGGAAATGGTGAAGACGAAATCGCCCTCCATGGAGCGCTTCTGAGCAGTCGCCATTTTTCAGGCCGGGATTGTAAATGTGAATTGGATGTACAATGAGGCGCAAACGTCAATCACACACACACCAGTTTCTGCAAGCGTTCTCCGTTATCTGCCAATATGTTTATGAAGCTACCTTTTTTTCCTGGTTTGCTTATCTTATCGGGAATCCATTCAGGTACAAATGTTAAGAGACAACTCCACTATGTCTTTTAGACATGGCCTAATGTGGATCCGTATAAGTTTGAACGACTCAGGCAACAGGAGTCATATTGGATGATGAGAAGTGAGATGATGTATGGAAGAATTTTGATATCGCAGTACTGGAATTGTTCTGACTGAAGAAGTAATTCCACTGATTTTCATGCAGTAGTTGTACAGCCTTCCTATAATCATCTCAGATGATGAACTATATAGGCTAATGTTCATGATTGATGTATTCCCATGAATCAAACTTCCAATATTTGAGGGCCAATTAAATCGCCTGCTCAAAAATGGTTCTTACCTATATACTGCAGCTAGAGGGCAACCAAGGGGGTGATGACTTCAAATCCGCCGTCTTCCAATTCGTTCTGTTGCTAAGCATTAGTCAACAAGGCTTGAATTATTATAAGTTCCAGTGTTTCTTACATCTCGCCTACGTCTCTCCTTCAATTAATCTTGTTCCTTCTTTTATGCATGCATATTTGCTGTGTCTGGTAACTTTCGTTTTTAATTTCCAGTTCGTTCATAGACTCATTTGTTTGCTAGTCTTGTTTAATATTTATCCGGAGTTTTTTTTCCAGCAGAAGCTCTTATCTATCCTTCAAGCCCATCTTTCGCATCCTCTATTGGCTAGGAGCTCGACCCTTATTGCGTTAGTGCTTGTCTGCTTATCACTGTTTTTCACCAATTAAAAATCTCGTCGTGCACAAACAAACCCCTCTACACGTCAACTTCCTTCTATACCACATTGATATCATCACCAAGAAAAATAAAATCGACAAAATGGGTGAATCCAGACAAGAGCTCGTGGCGTGGCTGAACAACCTGCTTCAGCTCAACATCACCAAGGTCGAGCAGTGTGGTACTGGGTGAGTGCGTTCCAAGTTGCAATCATGCCATCATACTTCCCTGCAGGCAGCGATCTCGACCCGACCCGAAGAACCCATCCGATGCCCCGCTATGCGAACACCACCATCCGATCACATTATGGATACTTGTGGTCTCGTGGGCCCTAAATGCGCCCACCTATTTTGAGAGTCTGTATCAACGTGGCTCTGAAAATTGGTCGCGAACTTTAGCTGGGTTCTACATGGTCGGGATTAGAGGAGGCTCCATGACACATCTCAAGGCCAGCCCCGCAGGCGGCAGCATTCACGGCACAATCACCGCATTCTAGAACAATTCGACTAACTCAATCTTTGTTTCTAGCGCCGCTCTTTGCCAAGTCTTCGATAGTATCTACATGGACCTTCCCATGTCCCGTGTCAAGTTCAATGTCAACGGTGAATACGCTTATATTCAAAATTTCAAGATCTTACAGAGTAAGTACATGCCTTCATCGTAAGGCTGATTATATTCAGCCTCCTGATTCTCCTTTTTAGCCGCCTTACCCAGTCAGCTTCTACGCGTGAGATTACCATGCTAACCCGAATCCTCGTCGCGTATAGACTGCTTCACTAAGCATGGCATCGACAAGCCCATCCCCGTGACCGCCCTGGTCAAGTGCAAGATGCAGGACAACCTTGAGTTTTTGCAGTGGACCAAGAAGTTCTGGGACCTCAACTTCCCCGACCACGAGTACGACGCTGTTGCCCGCCGGAAAGGTAACTCACTGCCTCCCTCCGGTGGTGGTGCTCGTGCTCCCGCCGGTGGCCCTAGAAGGGCAGGTGGTACTACCCCCACCACGGCTCCTCGTGCCGGCTCTAAGACTGGCGGTGCCGCTTCCGCTGCTCTGCAGGCCGAGAACAACGCTCTGAAGGAGAACGTTGCTGGCCTCGAGCGTGAACGCGACTTCTACTTCAGCAAGCTCCGTGATATTGAGCTGTTGGTCCAACAGGCTGTTGAGCTTGATCCGGAACTGGAGAAGGATGAGGAAGGCCTCGTCAAACAGATCCAAACCATCCTGTATTCTACTGAGGAGGGTTTTGAGATCCCCGCTGAAGATCTCCCTCTCGATGACCAGGAGACTTTCTAAGCGCATGTGATTCTTTCAATTTCAATACCCAACTTTGTTGTCGCTTTTAAATTATGCGCCTTTCATGTCGGGAATGCTTGTGGTGATGTAATGACCACGTGCCATGCGCGATCCACGGTGCGGGGTAATTTACTATGGGGGGATGGGCATGTGGAGCTTCGGTTGGGATGAGTAATGGGCGTTGGTATTTCTGGTTAGATTTACGGGTTTATTCCGCGGAAAGTCGTGCAAAAGCACCTGGTTTTCCAACTAGACGGTTTGTTGGCAGGTTTCCAAGGCTTCGGCATGCATCTACACGCCTAGCTTGGTGGTTTTACTTAGTACATTATTTTGTTCGGCGCAAACATGAGATCCACATAGAATCTAAGTTTCACCACAATGGGTTTATATTATCAACAGATGGAAATAACTTCCATTTGAAATCAATGATTCTTTATATTCTGCATATTATCGTGAACTCTGGAGGAAAGCTTATCAATTACCGGGCCTTAAAGTCTTCCCTCATTGTAATCCTAACTGGATATTTGGTAGCAGAGGATTAGTCAGTGATCTCCATGATGCAATGGTTCGCATGCAGGGTCGCTCTATGGGACCAGATCATGACCATGGTATCTGTAAATCATGGCATACAAAAATTATTGTTCTGGTTTAGTATGTGCCCATTTATGGTGTTGTATAGATTTTACATTTTTCTGAAAAAAAAAAAAAGGAATCATTGTTCTCTAGCTTTAGGGTGGTGGCACATTTACTAACTGAATCAGGCAGTACAAGTCCAACTAATCCGGTCCAAAAGAACCCATTCAATCAGGTACCCGGAAGATGAAGCCGAATTATCGTGAAGCAAGGAGCCCAGGTCCCTCACGCACACCCTCTAAAGTAAGCATGATCCATCATTGGAACAGTAATAGCATACACC
Organism: Ambrosiella cleistominuta; assembly: GCA_017139545.1. Classification (NCBI taxonomy): domain Eukaryota; kingdom Fungi; phylum Ascomycota; class Sordariomycetes; order Microascales; family Ceratocystidaceae; genus Ambrosiella; species Ambrosiella cleistominuta. The sequence continues at coordinate 102,438 of JABFIG010000032.1, read as the reverse complement.
ATCGTCACCAGTTGGTGAGGTCATCCAGCCTCGTTTGCCCTTGCATATGCATTCGGGTCGTCTGCTCTTTGTGTGAGCTCGTGCGTTACGGCAGGTGATCGCCTTATCAGAATTTTAGGATACTGTCAGGGAGTGTGGATTGGGTTAATCAACATTTTTCCGTTGTTTGACCTGATACTAAGAGGTTCCCTCGTCGGGAAATATTCGCGGTTTTTTCTGGTTTTTGTCCCTGTGTTCAAACTTGGCCTGCAGAATCAGCTTGCATCCCACCCATCCACTACACCCACTACTTTGTTGGCCGCAGGATGCAAATGCTAAGGCTGTTTTCGGCACTCCTAGTAATTGATGGGGGGGGGGGATTATTTGACATTTCGTGAACTTTGTTCCCAAACAAGTACCTGCCTTCGATTTAATGGCCCTTGAGCGCAAAATCTTGGGCTTCGACTTTACCAGCCTCGTCATAAAGACTTTCGCATACTTTTAATTATTGTCTATGCTCTCTTTGATTGTTGATCCATGAATCATCATTCGTTTTCCCCTGCGCATACATCATTTCCGAACCTGCTCTGATCTCATCATCAATACGACCTGCAACCTTTTGATGCCCAATAATACTTATTCGCTTTAACACTATTCGCATTACTACTTGCTTCACACTTCCTGAGGAAGAATTACAGTTTCCACGATCGCCTGCCTACCATGGCACCGCCTGTCGAGATTTCCATCCCGTCGACCATCGTTTCCAAGAACGACTCGAAGCCCTATACGCTCTACAACATCACTTTGCGTCTACCTCTCCGCTCCTTCGTCGTCCAAAAGCGCTACAATGATTTCTCTGAACTCAACACAAAACTACTCTCCATCGTCGGCGCCCCGCCTCCTCACCCTTTACCTGGAAAGTCTTGGTTCAAATCCACTGTCTCTTCCCCCGAACTGACCGAGGAGCGCCGCCAGAATCTCGAAGCCTATCTCCGCGCCATTGCCGAATCTCCCGATCGCCGTTGGAGAGATACACCCATATGGCGCGCCTTTCTGAATCTTCCATCTAGCAGCGCACCTAGTTCTTCTGTTTCGGCTGGTGGCATGGTGGGTGCCATCGGTGTGGGTGCACAGGATCCCACAACCTGGCTGGATATGCACCGTGAGATGAAGGCGTGCTTGCAGGAGTCTAGAAACTGTCTGTCGCGGAGGGACTCGGCAGCGGATAACTGCAATACTTCTGGTGCCGTTGAAGCGGGCGCGGGGGCCAGACGAGCTTTGTCAAAAGCCAACACACTTCTAAACAACCTTACGGAAGGTTTAAAGATTATCCAGGAGCGGGGACGTCTGGGTAGTGGTGAACTAAGACGACGAAGAGATCTTTTAATGGCGGCGAAGACAGAAAAGGAAGGTCTAGAAAGACTCAGCAACACAGTCACGGCCGTGGCGCCACAAAACACAGGTTCTGCCAGTGCTTCGAGAAAAGCTGCTTTGTTCGGTTCTGCTGGAACTGGTGTGTCTCGAAGTGGCCGTGTGATTGGAGGGCCAGTTCAAGAAACCAATGAAACTCGCGAACTAGACAACACTGGCGTGTTACAATTGCAGCAGCAAATGATGCAAAGTCAAGACGAGAGTATCAATGAACTGGCTGCTATTGTGCGCCGCCAAAAGGATATGGGTATGGCCATCAAAGACGAGGTTGAACGCCAAGTTGAGATGCTTGACAGGGTTAACGAAGATGTTGATCGAGTATCTGGCAAAGTTAGAGTCGCCCGGAACCGTATCAAGAAGTTGAGTCAATGACTTATTGGCAGTGGCGGCGGTGCTAGCCCGGTTGATGGTGAGACTTCTGTGGTTGTTGCCACAGGTGTTGGGTATATGTCAGGTTCTGAAAGTGGTAATTGGAGTTGTTTTGTTGGTGATGTCGTAATCGATGATGATGTGACTTCTGGTGAAGGTTATGAGACCATTCCCGAAGATATTAAGGCTCGTCTAGCGATGGTTAGGACGAACCGCGAGCGATCAACCGGATGGGTGCTTGGGTACCTACTACTCACCGTGGGAGCTCTATTCAGCTTCTTCGGGCCTGCCATGCGCCTTGTTGGGGGACTCTCCTGGTGTTTCCAAGCATTAGCATTGATGCTGAAGGCTTAGGTGCCAAATGTGCTACGCGGATTGGAATTGGTGATTATGGCATTAATGGCGGTGGTTATATGGCTACGTCTTTTGTTGTTTAGTTGAGAGTGAGCGAGTGAAGACGGTTAGTCGCTCTGCCATGACCTCACAGGACTTTGTTCATAGTTTTGCTTTGTTGATGGTTTTCTTGGTTATCTGTCATATATATGTGTTTATCTCCAGTTTTACGTCATAGTTGGGTCAATTTAGTCGCAATCCACCTGGGTAGTGCTTCATGTGGAAATTTATCAATGTGGCTCGTATATACACATACACTTGCTGTTAATAACAACGTACTTAGATACTCCTAACATCAACTCATTGACATTCATGCAACAACGATAGTAGTGGCCATCAAATCTTCAAGGTTCTGAAAAACACAGAAAACTAAGATCCTGGCGGAAGTAACAGTATGATGTGCTGTCAGGTGAATGATAGGTCCGGAGTCGGCCCAAACATTGTTTCCGCCTGCATCAGGCTGATCAGAATTCCATTCCTATCCTGAGACTTGCATCGGGTTCAAACATCATCGGACTGACATCTCCTAAGTGCGACTTGACGTTGACGCATTTGTCATATCTCAAATCCTAGACCATGTCTATAGGATTCTAAGTGAGCCCAAAATATCTACTATCTATAGAGGCTAATAATTAAATACTTGGTTTTATTAATAGAAATTCTTAATATAAAAAATTTGATAGGAAAAACTTTTTATCTTACTTTTCAGAAGAAATTCTTTCTATCAATACTTGATCTACTTGTATGGTTCTATTTCCTTTAAGAGTAGTAGTAAATACCTAAGGAGATCTATAGGTCAAGGGTAGAAAATATCTAGCATAGATATGGAGTGAATAGTATCTGGTTATACAAACCAGTGTCTACTATACTTATACTACTCTTAGTTACTCCTAGAGTTATATATTTCCAAGTATATCTCTAATCTATAACCTAGGACCTATACAGAGTGCCCTATCCTAGGGGGTTCCTAATGGGAGTTATAAATTACTTAGCCCAAGGTCCAGTAGTATCTACTCTACTAACTGCCCTATCCCTTAGGGTATAGAAATGGGTAGAAGTCATATCTTTAGGAGCCCCCCTATACTAAGGATGCCTTTAGGGTAGACTCTATACTAATATAGGTCATTCTCCTAGATGGGCTAGGCAGAGAAATTTCTACCTTAGAAGTTTCTAGGGGATAATTAATCCTAGGAATAGGAATTTCCTAGAGCATATTAGCTCTAGGTAAATACTCTCTTGGGAGGTTATTAACCTAGCCTACCTAATACTATTATATTAGGCTTTTAGTATTATTGGTAAATAGTAGTATTATAACTAGGATATTAATCTATATATAATATGCTATATAAAGAGTAGGTTGGCCCTAAGGATGTAAGTTCTATAGGAGTCCAATTTAGGTTATAATTTTCTTCCTCTAGGACTATTTCTTTATCAATATTATTAAAAGTATATAGGAGAACCTAATACTATGAAATTTCAGTCTAGGGGAACTAAGGCAATGAAGTTAAGAAGAGAGTAGGCTCTCTGTATTATTTATAGGTAGTTACTATAGGTTTGGCTTACTATTATTTGCCTATATCTATATTATTCGATTTTTTAGTAGTTTTATTTGATTTTATTAGTTTCACTACTATTATATTATATAATAGACTATTTACTACTTTATTATTATTTCATAGTATATGATCCTCTAATTCTTATTTCCTGTGTCATAATCTTTTATCTATTATTTCCTTATTATAGCTAACTTTAGTTATAACAATATTGCTATAGGGGCTAGTCCTAGTTAATATCCTTCAAATATTAATCCTATGGCTATACTAGTGGATACTAATTATGATATATATACTCTTGATCATCTCTCTATCAACCATAATTTTTTTATCATAATAGAGCTTAGTAACATGTTATAGCTCTAACTTTTGGATATGGCACATATGCCTCCCTAGATGTCATGATAGTATTATAAGAACCTCTGCATTTTAAAAAGCATTTATTGATGTTATTAGTAGTAAAGCTAAATAATTTAAGAATGCCCTCAAGAAAAATCCTATTGGTCTCTAGGACTTCTATAGCAAATATCTAAGGCTTGTTAGCATCTTAATTTGACCTATTGTATCTTTGTCCAATCTTATACTCACACATGATTTTATCTAAGGGTTACTCTTAATTTCTTGTATATTTATATATTGCTAATTCTCTAGATTGTAGATAGATCTCAATTAATAAACCATATATCGTATACCCATAATGCCTACAGCTGGGAATACTATACTCTTAATATTCCTTCTACTATATGGCTGATAGTAGAGGTTTGGAAAGGCTTAGTATAGTGGTTTTCTAGATTAATTAACAAATATATATACCTATAATTCCCTACTCTATCTAGGGAACATAATTATATTTCATAGCTATAATAGTATCCTCTCAGTGGTATATATTACTAGAGCCAGTCCTAACCTAGATAATAGGAGCTTAGGGGTTAATAAGATAGTCATCTAGGTTACTAACTATACTATTTAGACCCTCTAGGCTAGGCTCTACTAGATTATTGGTAGGTTCTGCCTTTTTAGCTTTATTCTTATAGAGATTACCTCTCAGCATATTCATGATTGATATCTGTCGACAAGTGCTGTTAACCCTAATTCACCGCCACAACTTGGTACTAGGGTCCTTACCCTATACTTAGCCGCTGGTACTCCATTCTAGTATCTGTCTCTATGATTAGCCATGACCATATATTTGCTTAGTTTCTGAGTAGCATCCTATGATATAGATATCTGATAATACTCCTGACAATGTTTGAGCACTTATGTTTACATTTATCTTCCCTTTTATCATTTTATTATAGACATCATAAGAATATCTACTAATATGCCTTATTACAAGGTTAGATGTTATACTACTTCATGCTAACGATGTTTATTATTGCAAGTATTAGTAAACTAAAATTATAAGACTACTATAATACTTATAACTCAAAATTACCTTGTTAGAGTATACTTTGACTTATATAAAAACGATATTTATAGTGGTAGCTATACTATTTCCTATCCATGTATTAACCATCTTATAGTGTGCTTTACTTTAGTACCTTACTATATGGTCTATAAAGGGGGTATACTAAGAAATATAACTTCTTATATTCAGATACCTTAGGCTAGTATAACAAATATTAATATCTAGTTAATCTAAATATCTAGAAATTCTAACCTAATAGAATTATACTAGAAGGCCATAACAATATTTGAGTATTTATAGGCTAGTCCAACCTCTAGTACAGCTTTATTATTCTATTAGACTATAATATAGATATTGGTTAATTTAATAGTTCATAGAATTTTATAGGTAGCTTATCTTATATTTCCTAGAATCAGAGCTTAGAATAGAAAATAGAGAGTAAGCCTTATACTCTCATTATTGTAGTTTAGGGCTACTCTATTGCTATCAATATATGAATTAGTAGATTTTAGTAAGATATTAAAATCTCGTACTTTCAAGCTATTAGTAGTAATTGCATAATAATATATATGTGAATAGAGTATCTACTACATTAGTAAATGTAGAAAATTTCCTAATTAGGTAATGATAGCGATGACTCAGGTTAATATCTTAATTAGGTGAAGACTTCATGATCAATACCTGGGTCTCCTTATACAGCATAGTTATTTTGGGCTTGCTTATTTTATAGACAGGATATTTTTTTTTACATATACTTTTCATTTTGCCATGTACTTAGTAATTCTTCTTGTTAAGTGCAATATTGGTTGAAATGCTTCTTTTGGGATATGGTCTTTGTAGTATGTGAGGTCACAACCGTGGGCTGCCACATTGCTCTTAGTGCTTGCTGCCACGAGAGGCTTGCACCTAATACGATATCTTTATACGATATCTTTACTGGCCATGAGACTCCAAAGGTTCATGAGTAGATCCGTCTAGACAAAAGAGCTAAAGATGACTTTGTTGTCAACTGGAAAACACAACAGTCGATCAGTGGTAACATCTCAAGTCAAAATATATTGATTTTCGTGACCAACGGTCCCAGAGACAGTACAGTGGGACTAGGATTGTTTTAACTGAGGTTGGATGGGAAATTCGCGCCCGTTGCCAAGGTAACATGGGCAATTTGATCTTTTTTTTGCAATGGTCATCAACAGAGAATGAATGAATGGGTGACATTTTCCAAATGGTGTAAAGTGGATGCAGACGATAGCTTTTGTGATGAATGGGTGGGATTGCTGTTTACATGGTAGAAAGTGTCAACATGTAATGGTAATTTATATGACTTGAGGAGGTTGAAGATGGAGGCAACCGTGTCTGATGGGGGGTGATTTTTGAGTTGTCGGATGGGTACATGTTCGCTAAGCGCTGGGATGGTCGCATAAGACGATCGCCATAGCAAAGAGAAGGTTATTGAGATATAGGATGAGGTTTATGGGGTGGATGATGCCAGACAGAGACCGGATATAATTGTGTGATGGGCTGCAGTTTGCGAAGATATGACAGGACGTTTGAAATTTTGCGCATTTGCGTTGATGAGTTTATTACAAGGTTACTTTCATATTGGGGCCCGACACTGATCAATGAGTTTTGATCTGTATATTTAGCTAAAGGTATTCATCGTGAGATTGAGCTTTGGCACAGAGGGTCTTGATTTCCTGTGTTGAAGATCCTGGGGCCAAGTCGTAATGTGCTGTAACAAGTGGAATTACTCAATACGAATTCTACAGAATTTCCAAGACTTGGCGATTTTATCTCGAGTAGAAACACTAAGAATTCTTTTCTATCGTTCCTTATATTGATTCATGACAGACATTCTCATGTCTTTCCAGGGGCCTGCCGACACTTTCGTCCGACCATCAAGCCCGCTGTTTATATGGTGATCATGATTGGCCACTCGCTTAGTTCCGACTTACAGCTTCTGCTTTGGGACCAATTGTCGTCATGATTCATTTACAATCTGCAGAATAATTCTCAATGATGGATCCTGTTGCTAGGGAAAACTGCAGCGGCATGGAATATCAAAAACTCCATTATTCACATGTAAAAAATGAATAGTTGCAGAGGTAGATTACTGCTCATGTAGACGTGACAACTTATTACTTTCATGGCTGCTTATTGAGGCAATATGTACAAATGCCTTCATTTTAACATGTCAGTCTGACGTGGGGAAGTCTGTTGAAGTGCGGCTTCTAATCCCTTTTGTAAATGTCACATATCTATATAAACCATAAATTGGAATGGAACATGGCAGGCGAGGCTCCGAGAGTTTCCAGGCATGAAGGGAGAGCTCTAAACTTCATGGCACCCGCGTGACTGGACCAACGTTTGCTGGACGGGGATACTCTCAACGATATGGCAGGAAACAAAGCACGGGGCGGGGCATGTATTCACAAGATTCCTTGCATTTGACAATTGCAGTTTGCGGTTCATATGCTATGTATCTGTTTCAAGTGTACACAGACAAAGAATAATGGCGGCAGAAGTTCTCAAGTCTTGAACTCGGGCCCAGGAGGATATCAAAAACATTTCAAGATGTTTCTTTTGGTGAGTGGTGATATTGACACTGGCATGCTTCAAATCTTACACAGGGTCTTCAGGCACCAAACCCCTGTTGTGACCCTGTTTTGAGGGATTCCCTGTTAAATCAACATCATTATCAAAGTAAACAACAGATTGACAAAGAAGACTGCGACATCGTCGGCGGTCCTGAAGATTTCTGAAGAAAGAGAGAAAAATGAAATAGCAGGACAAAATGGCCACAGAGACAGCTATCTGCAATAATTAATTCAGAAAATTTCTGTTCTCTGGAGGCATCAGAATCATTTCAGACTCACTGACCACTCACAAATTAAAGATGTTTCCCGTACTTGTTCAGTTACTTGTTTGGTAGTCAAGAAACTTCCATATACAGCTTTACTCCTGGGCGTGGCCACGGCTAACGTAATTTCCTTCTCGATTCTTCGTTGGAACACATGTGTAAAATTTCCTTTATTTTTTTTCACATCTCATGATAATTTCATTTACCAATTGATCTACCATTATTGTACTGTGCGACCATTTGCCCTCGCTATTGTCTGGTCCGGTATTTGTAGCGTTTCCTCCCTTGATTCGCCGGCGTTTATCGTGAATTTTCATATTTCGTAACCGATAAAAAATTAGACAAATTGATTGTATGCTGGTCACAACACACGAACATACAGCCACCAGAAACTCTTGGAGCCACGAAGTCGCCTAGAAGCCCTAGTTGCTGTGGAGTATGCTACTTCACTCACGTCCTTCAGCTAGCTACAATCAGTTGTAATCATGCAATATTTACGAGCACACTTGATCCCGCGACAAACACATCCGTATCCATCATCAGGCACCGTATAGCGTCCACATCCCGCTCAGTAACTGCGACGACCCACACACGCTTTCTTCGACAAGGAAACTCAGAATTGTAGGTTCTGACTGGCTTGGCAAGCAGAAATGTCTGCAGACGAGGATTATATCCCAGACCAGACCCATCGCTAACAGTACGGTCTTTGTACAAAGAATCGACCCGACACAGACTTGAGCCCAGATGGCCCTGTTGAATTGAACGTAGCCGGCTCCTCCGCTTTGCGCTTCCTTTCCTCTTTGGCGTAATACCCCTTTAGTTGTTCTTTTTTATATTGTTCTTTTATCGTTTTCCTTGTCATTCCTTGCGTGCACCTTGCCGGCATCGAAAACGCTTGTTGGTCGCACCTGCACTCATATACAGCCTACGGGCCTGGATATAACCATTCTTACCTTTCCTTTTCTTTCTTGACATGAGTGGCCCGCCACCACCCAAACCCAACGGCTCTCATCCACGGACATCAGCCGAGGCAGGCTCCACTGGCCTGCCACTGGGGAACTACGATATCTTTGTCATTCCACCCCACTCGTCCGGATCTGGCTTCCTGTACTTGCCGTCCCTTTCGCCCAACATGAACAGTTTCGCCGCAGGCTTTGCCTGTGCCCTCATCACAGTTGCGGGGTTCCAGATTATGGGCCCGACGATACAGATTTGGCTTGGTGGTTCAAATTCCCTAAAGAACATTGCCTTGTCGATAGGACTGTTGATAGTGGGTGCAGGTTCATGGTACATAGGCCGCCTACAGACTACCGGATTTAGTCGACCGACACCAACAATGAACAATGGATACCAGAATTCCGCACCACCACCACAATCACCACCACCACAGTCACATGTTCCTCAAGATACTCCCCAGGATTATGAGTATGCCCAACAACACAACTACTATCCTAACCAGGAGCAGTATAACTACCAAGACTCGGCGCCGCAATTTGAAGAACCAGTGACGCATGAGTACCATCAATACACTGAGGTCCCCCCCGCGCCTCGCGAATCTACACCGCCACCACGCCGGCCGAGTCCTCCCAGACAATCGTCACCACCTCCGAAGCCTGTATTCCCAATTCCACGCCATAAAAGCTTCGCTAATGTTGTCGATTCTACTACGCCCTCGACACCGACACGTGCCCCAAGACCAGTTCAACCGCTGACACCACCAACGTATGAATATTCGTCACAGCCCATGAAGCCTCGCGTCGAATCTGTGCCGGACTCGCCTGCCAAACCGAAAGTACCTTCACCGAAAAAGAAGGTCCCGAGAGAGCCTTTGATTAATCTGGATATCGACCTCGAGGAAGAATTCTTTGCTACAAAGGCCAAGGGCTATACTCGAAGTCCCTCAAAGTCGACGGTTAAGCCTGCAATGTCTAAGGCTGAGGCTAAGACCACGACTTCAACTCCGAAGCCTTCCAAATCTGTCAAGTCAGAGGCGAAGGCTGAAATAAAGGAAGATCCAACCATAGACAAGTATGAGCGCAAAGCCAAGAAGGTCATCAAGTCTGAGGAACCTGAAAAGGCTGAGAAGGTTCGTAAAGTCAAAAAGGTATCCGAACCTATAGAGGAGGAACCCTTCACTGAGCCTGCCAAGGTTAAGAAAGTGAAGAAGACTATTGAGTCGGAAGTTGAATCGCCTGAGCCAGTGAAGGTGAAAAAGGTTAAGAAAGCGGTTGAAACTCAGTCTGAGGTAGACTTACCAGAACCTCCCAAAGTCAGAAAAACCAAGAAGATTGTTGAGTCCGCATCTGACCTTGATTCACCAGTGCCGCCGAAGATAAAGAAGGCAAAGAAGGTGGTACAGCCTATAGAGGAAGAAGAAGAGGAAGTTGCGGAATTAGTTAAGACTAAGAAGACGAAAAAGGTGGTTGGCCTTGAGCAAATTGACTCCCAGGAGCCAGTAAAGGTGAAAAAGGTGAAGAAGACCAAGACAATCCCACCTCCAATAGTAGAGTCGGAGTCAGAACCTGAGTCTCAACAAGTTTCAAGGCCTCAGGTGAAGAAAACAAAGGCATTCAAGGTTAAAAAGGCCAAGATTGTTAGGATTAAAGACCCCGAGCCGCCGAGCGACCTAGACTTCTTCCCTGATCCAGAGGACGACATGGATTTTGAAGAGTCTGAGACTAACCCCGAACCAAGTCCTCATCCAGTCAAAGTCAAGAAAGTCAAGAAGACGGTGAAGCCCAAAGTTGAGATGGAGACTGAGACCGATGCTGAAGGCAAACCTAAACACAAAACTACCAAGACTGTTAAGGTCCCAAAAGTTGAGGCGGCCCAGTTAGTTCCGGAGGTGATATTACCACCTCCCGTCACCAACCCCGTAACGACAACCACCAAGGTTGAGGGCAAGGTGAAGGTTAACAAGGTTAAGGCCGCTGCGGCCGCCATCGACCCCCTATCCGGCCTTAGCAGTCCCCCCCAGAACTCCTCTCTGACACCTGCGCCTGTCCCGGCGCCTGTTTCAGTTGCTACTCCAGTCCCAGCACCTACCTCAACACCAGTCGCTGCTCCTCCAGTTCAATCACCACCTCCTGTTGCTGCACCACCAGCACCAGCACCACCGGCACCTATGCCTGTAGTTTCTTCTACTCCTGCCGCTCTGCCAAAGCCTAATCCCCTTAATGCTTGGGAGAGAGCTCGTGAAGAGACAAGAAGGAAGGAGGAGGAACGCAAGGCAAAGGAAGCTGAACAGAAACGCCGGGAGGAAGCCGCAAAACGCCTCCAAGAGCTTCGTGAGAAGGAGAAACGCGAGCGTGAAGCGAGAGAACGTGAAGCCCAGCGCCTCAAGGAAAAGGCTGAAGCTGAACGTCTCGCTCGCGAAAAGGCAGCTCGCGAACGCATTGAGCAAGACAAACGTGAGCGTGAAGCCAAAGAGAAGGCAGAGAAAGAACGTCTTGCCCGTCTACTGCGTGAAGCCCGGGAGCGTGATGCATTGGAGAAGATTAAGAAGGAGCGGGAGATCCGCGAGAAAGAGAGAGAACAGATGATAGCTGCCGCTCGTGCACGTGAAGCTAAGGAACGGGAAGAGCGTGAGGCAAAGAAGCGGAAGGAAAAGGAAGAAGCGGAAAAGGCAGCCGCAAGCAAGGCTTTAGCTGAGAAGATTGCTTGGGATAAGATGATGGAAGAGAAGGCGGAAGCGGAGAAGATCGCTATTGCTAGAGCTGCCAAGGAAACCAAGGAGCGTCTTGCCCGTGAGGCAAAGGAGAAGGAGGAGAAGGAACGTCTCCAGAAGCTTCGGGAGCAAAGAGAACATGAAACCAAGGAAAAGGCCGAAGCTGAACGCCTTGCCAAACTCAAGGAAGCCCAGGAGAGGGAGTGTATGATTCAAGCATCCAAGAAGCAGGAAGAGGAGAAAGCCCGCAAGGAGGCTGAGAAGGAAAAGATACGTACTGGAAGCTATGCTTACTCCAGTGTCGGCGAGAAGACCAAGATCTGGCCAAATGGAAAGCCGTCAGTATCTAAGTCAACAGTATCGACTCCCGGTGGCGCAGAATCTCAGGCTCGCCCCCATCAGCCGCCACCAAGGTCTCGCGCCGAGGAGGCCTACACTGAAATTCCTCGCAAGGCTCCGGGTACGCGCAGTAATGTGGACGATAATACCTATTCATATCGTCCGTATGATCCTCCGAAGAACAAACCGCCCCGGCCTGCTTCTGTGTCCGAGATGTCTGACGAATCTTGGGCTCCATCACAATCCACTCAGCGGACAACTCCTCCGCCAACCTTCAGTAGTCATTACTCCACACCGAACCCGGATAAGATTGGTATCAGGGCAGTTTACATGTTCATGAACCAGTTCTCCAAGACACCGGCAACTCAGTTGATCTCGGGTCAGGCGCCAGTAACCAACGAGTTGGTTCTCCGGATGACGACAGAGGGCTTGTTTATAGATGATGATACTCGTGGGGTTCCACAGCGTGAATGGGATGTCAAGGCTTGGACTCTGAAGTCTATGGAAGTTTGGTGTCCTCAACATTGCATCAACCCTTCGGCCGCTACCCCCACCGGTTCTGCCCCCGGTCTCTCTACTCTTCACAAATTCGCGGGGTCCCGCGTTCGCCCGGAACGTGGTGGAACTCGCATCCTCCAAAGCGATGAGGCTGACCTTTATGTCTCTGAGCTCATGAAGGCCTGCAAAGGTTGCTGTGCTATTGGTATGTGCGAAGCACAGTTCTCTGACATGACCATTCCCTCGCCCAATGGCCTTCACAAGGAATGGCGCTCCAAGGGCCTCCATATTCTCCGTGCCACGATCAAGGATCAGGAAGGCAAGAGATATCTGGTTGTTATTGACGAGGAGGAGGCTTGGAAGTTAGCAGTGGGTCTGCAGAAGTTGCGCAAGGGCTCTCAGTGCCGGGCTTTAGGCATCGCTGGTCTGGCAGCTTCGGAGGCCCGAGGAATCATGGAGATGTTGGGGTGGCAGTGAGAAGGGGGTTAGATGTGATGTGTGCTTCTTGTACTTGTTATGATTGATGTTACGGTTGTTCTTGGCGCTTCTTGCTTTTCTCTAAGAACGGCGAGTCTCCCTATGTTGGTTGATTTGATGGATTTTCTGAGGGTTTCTTTTTTCTTTCTTTTTCTCGATGATGGTCTGTTGGTCATCAAGATTTTTATTTATCTTAGCATTTAGTTTAGTTTCAAGTGACGGCCTGATTCATGACGGATGGTGTACCTTGTTGGATACATTTATGGATAGTTTAGACGATTTATACCATTATTTTCAGCCTCTTATCAAATTTTGTACTTGTCTTGAAGATGTGTTCTCATGTGGATACATGACCACATACGACCATAGTCTGTGGAAAATACGGGGTCCCGTCTGCTCCCCCATAGTCAAGCCACAGAGCACCAGATTAGTACTACGGTGGGTGATCACGTGGGAATACCCGGTGCTGTATGTTCTTTTCTTGTTGTTACTTTTGTCACTAAATATTACTTTCTCCTACGGTGCTGACCGCCATACCAACAATGTGTAATCCTCCTTTTGTTTTGGAGGGCAACATCATATCTGTTATCCCTCATCTTCAACCTGATAACCCTGCGGTGTAGCGGGCACGCGTGGGATCTGACAAGCTGTGCTTCTTTTTATGCGGCAACTCCTTCCACCTCCATCCCTCGATGGATATTTCCTATGGAGAATTCTCCTTCATTTCCCGCTGCCATTTTTTTTTTGTTTTACAAGAAAATTAGCTCTGATGATGATGAATACTGTCTTGTTTTCTCCATCTGCTAACCTTTGGCAGGCATAACCGGTTGGCGAAAAATGTCTTTGTTGATTATCCTTACTCCAGTTTTCGGTATCTAGAGCCCCCTAGTCCCGGACTTCCGTAGGATAGGAACTCACGTCGACGCCAGGCGCCTATAGATAACGCCTGCGAGGACGAGCAACACTAGTGAAAATTGTACTACAAGTTTGAAACATGAGATTTGTTTTCTATCACATGTACTAGTAAGGGGCGAGACATTTACCCGAAGCCGATCTGGAAGGTTGCGTGTGTCTTGGACAACACAAACTTTGGATGATTTTTCGATTGATCGATTACCTTTATATTATGGAAAAGCGGGCTCCAGTGTATGATTTTTATTAGCAGCGAGGGGGATTCTGCTGGCGAAATAAACGAACCTCCGGCCCGGTTATTGGGTCTCGGCGGTGACAGTTATTGCCAGGGGATTTGACGATTGAAAGTTGAGCCACATTCAAAGAAGGCGTAAAAGGCGGGTCAGGGTATGCCGATCACATGGAGATGATTGACTACCTCTCACCCACCACAGTCCTTTTGAGACCTATTGTTACAAAACATGTAAGCGAAGAGAGCAAGTGCGTTTGCTACAATTGAGTTGTTTGATTACAGCAGGACTTCAAGGTATTCGGTAAGTTTGGTGCTACAGTGTTTTTCTTTGCGGGACTGAGGCTAATAATGATGATAATGATAGTCCACCTTATTGTATCCATTGACTCGACCAGACTCCAAAGTCAAGAGTAAATCTTGGCTTTGTCGAGACTTGATCTTGTCTATTAAATCTTATCTGTTAAAAATAGTTGGAAGCTGTCGGCTGCTTGGCACCTTTAGGCGTATGTTCATTTACAGCCGGTACTGGAGGGTCGATAGCGCTGTATTTTCTGAACTGTCGGTGGAGTGCTGAGAGGGAGCAATTTCTTTATTAGAACTCCGTGAATACATATCCCCCTTTGACTTTCCCCCATCAGTTGCACGTATGAAGTATGTGACCTATGATTATATGGTACTTAAAGAAAATGAACTTTATCACATGATATTCTGTATATTATAAGCAGTAGATATTAAAACTCGTCTTCTTCATTCGCCTTATACCCAAGGCCTTGGTCTAGATTAACAAGAAAAATTATAATGACAAAATATTGTACAAACAGAAAAACAGGAGCCGTTATCCAACCAACTCCCCTATTTTAACCCAGATTCCGCTAAGAAAAAACAAAGCATTAAACAAACACAAAAAGACAAGCTTAATGATCCTGAGGTCTCTGGTGCGACCCTTGCGGCGGCATGTCATTTGAAGCTGCCGAAATCTGCGTCGGATCCACTGCCGTAGCAGCCTCCTCAGCCCGAGCCCTCTCCTCTTTCCGATCCGGATCAGCCGAAACCCCAGCAGCAGCAGTAGCAGCCTTCTCACCACCCTCCAGCTGTTCAGCTTGTTCTTGCTCTTGCGGCATCACCGGCGAAGTGTTGGTCGCACTACCCGTCGACACAGACTCTTTGTTAACCGAGCCAGGCCGCACCGGCTGCTCAGGTGCAAACATCTCCTTAACTGTGTCCTTGAGGCCGCGCTTGTACTGCTTGCGCAGGTGCCGGTTGTACCGTGAGTGCGCGAGACGTTCGGGGTCCTCGGGGCCAATGATCTTTTCAAGTAGCGTCGGCTCGGCGCGGAAGCGCTCCATGAGCTCATCGTTGGCGTCAATCGTGTTGACAATGGGCTGGTGCGCGGGGATGCCAACCTGGGGCTGCATGGCGGACTCAGCGTTGCCCCAGGCAAGGTAGTCGCGGCGGATTTCAACGTAGTCGTAGGCAAACTCTTGGTGCTGATCCTCATCCATGCCAAGCCATTCGGCGGTGGGCGAGGCACGGAGGTACATGCCAGGGATGCGGTCGATGGCCATGGCCAGCACGAGCGTGACGCCCCACGAGTACGCGGCGCAGGCGAGGATGTAGGCGATCTGCTTGCCGAGCATGACCCACTGGCCGTCTATGCCGCCGCCGGTCATCTCAGAGTTGACACCGTCAAGGGCGATGATGTGGCCACGGGCGAAGAAACCGTTGGCGATGAGGCCCAGCATGCCGCCGACTGCGTGCTCGGCAAAGACATCGAGCGAGTCGTCAATCTTGAGGATATGCTTGATCTTGGTGGCAAAGTTGCAAGTGAAGCCAGTGACGGCGCCAAGGACAACCGAGGCCCAAAGGGGAATGAAACCGGAGGCGGGAGTCGCAGCGACAAGGCCAGAGATGGTACCGGAACACCAGCCAATCAGAGACAGCTTATGGGTCAGGCGGTAATCAAGAAGAACCCAGACAAAAGCGGCAACTGCCGCGGTCAAGAAAGTGTTCCAGGAGGCGTAGACGGCGCGGAGGTTGGCGCCAAAGGCAGAACCACCGTTGAAACCGATCCAGCCAAACATCAGCAGGAACGTGCCGGTCATGACCATAGACAGGTTGTGCGGGCGGTACCAGGACATGCCGTGGTTATTGCGGTTGCCGAGGACCTGGGAGTAGGCGACGGCGGACATACCGGAGGCGATCTCAACGGGGCCACCGCCGGCAAAGTCGAGGATGCCCCACTTAAAAGCCCAGCCGTTGGCGTTCCAAACCCAGTAGGCGAGCGGGCAGTAGACAATGGTGGTCCAGCAGAATGCGAAGAGAAGCACAGGAGCGGTCCGGCCACGTTCGGCGACGGCACCGCAAACGAGAGCGGTAGTCACGGCGGCAAATTGCATCTGAAAGAAGGAATACAAAAGCGTGCTGATGAGCGGGGAGCCCTGGGAAGGCCCGGCCATGACGTGGCGGAGGGCAAAATGGTGGAGGTTGCCGATGAAGTTGTTGTCGGCGGTGGTGGAGTAGGCGAGTGAGTAGCCCCAGAACCACCATTGGAAGCAGACGAGGGAGTATACCATCATGCCGACAAAGAGTTGTTGGAGGGCGGATTTGCGGCGGACGAGGCCGGCGTAGAGGAGGGCGATGCCGGGGATCATGAGGAAGACGAGGCAGGAGGCGAAGATAATGAAGGCGGTGTCACCTTGGGTGTACCATTGGTTGAGGTTGACAAAGGCTGAAAGAGGTAGAGTGTTAGTTGGGTGATGGGGTTCATGATGGTGATGGGAGATTGCAACAGAAGAGACATACTGGGATTTCCACCTTCTTCGCCGGTGCCATTGTAGGTAGTGGGAGCACCGAGGTGCACGTAAGACATGATGACGATGTTTTGAGATGTTACTAGCCAATAATAGTAGATGGATACGTGACGGCAAGCAATGTATATATATATATATATATATATATAAATGCTAGATATATTAAGAGAGAGAGAGATGGAGACAGAGAAATCACACGCGGTAGGTTATTGCGGTATGTTCAAGTTTAGAATGACTTGATGATGTTGTGATCTCAAATGTGTTATATAACAAACACGATGCTCTGATCAATGCCAATAGAAACTCAAAAGAATAAAGATACAAAAAATAATACACTCAAAAGAAAAGAAGAAAATCGAGAAACTCCAAAATGTTGTCTAGAATCTCTAACTCAGAGGATCCGTTGATATTTAAACCTCATCACCAACCAAACAAAACTATTTACCTCTTCCTCTATGACAAAAACCCACGCTCTCAGATAACGAAAAGTTAGTCTCTTACTCCAGGGACACTCGCTGCCAAGAGGTGGACGAATGTGGTTTGGTAGGGGCTTTTACTAGGAGCATGGAAAGAGACGAGAAAAGATTGAATATGTAGTGAAGGGGTGAAGGGGGTGTGGCGATAGATGATAGATAAGAGACAGGGGATCAAGGTAGAGAGGAATATCCCACCCCACTCCCGGGAAGAGGCGGACGATGATATGACGCAGACAATCAAGTAAGACCTGAGCAAAAGTTTGAGTGGTGATATCAGGTCAAGTGTCAGGACATATTGAGCTTTGTGTAAATTTTTTAGTCAAATTTGTCGATTTAATATCCCACTAGAATGTAAGAATGAGCATCACCAACCGCCACCATAGGCCAAAAAGAAAAATATCAAGATAAAAAATCAAACGTCAATGGTTATGGAGAATCATTGTTCATTCTTTGGGATCAAATAAAGAACAATTCCCCTACTGAACTTTTCCCTGTCACATCCGTTTTACGGAGCTCCAGCAAACCACAGCCGTCCAGTTAGAACGGGGCGTTTAACTATCAAGTTGATATGTACAGAATCTCTCTCCATCGGTGCCGAGGTACCAACACGGATATGCTCTTTTTTTTCAAGGCCTCCTGTCAAATATGTCAAACGCACTCCCTCGCAACCATCTTCCTACATGAACACGTACATAGACGTAAGCTTACCGGTCACAATACTGGAGCTCTGTGAGTGGCTAGGGAAACGAAGAGCGAGATCCAAAATGGAAGTTTCTATGAAGTTTTTCTGTCTATCTAGATACACCAAGATACAGTTTGTTGACTATTCCCAAAACGATCATCAATCATTCTAGAAAGCAAAGCTAGACTATCAGGAGAAGACTACAGCGTTTAACCAGATAGTTGAAAGATAGCTTCAGTGGCTAGTGTCAATGTTGCAATTGGCAGTTTAAACTTCAACATTAAGTTTGAGTCGCGAGACCCTTTGCCAAGTTCGCCCTAACCCTAGAATCTTCAACCAATCCGTCCTTCTCGAACACAAACATTTTTTAACGGCTCCCAATCTGCATCATGTTCAATGACTCTGTATCTATTTTCCTATTGTGTAGATATATCTACAAAGGCACAACGAAAAACCCACATAGTCATCCCAAGCCCCGCCACGATCGCAGCTCACCCCCCACCAACCCAGGCCATCCGTACTGCCATAGGAAGAAACCAACACGGCGTGCGACAATTTCAAGACTCGAGATCCTATACGTTAATCTGGTTGTTTTCTTGTATAAATTAGATTTGAAATCAGATGTCGTACATTTATTTTTCTTTCCGTGTACGAGTTGTTTGTGTCCGTAAGAGTAAGCAGTAGTAGGTAGAAGCCCGGGAGATGTCTAGGGACATATTTAGAAAAGAAATTTCCAGTCGGTGCTTAGCCAAAGAAACAATTTTTGACAGTAGGTGGCCAAAGCTAGCCATTGGCTTCTTGGCTTTGAAAGCCCCAAGTAAAAGTCATGAGCTTTCTGCCAATATCGGGATGGGTCAACCAATACTCACCTAGATACACACATCGCCACGACTGTCCCCTCCCGTATGATACTTATCTTTCTCTTCCTAACCATGACCTATTGGCCTATGTATCCACCTACTTACCAAAAATGCAAGTAGGCCATGCGGCGACAGGCCACATCCCACAAGGCGTCAACTCAATGACAACAACCTCAAGCACCAATCTCCACTACTGACCCTCGTTAGACCGCCGCAGAATATCGGAATCAAATGAATCTCCATTTTAATTCACCTCTCTCTACTCATACCATACATTACGCAATCCATATCAATTTCGACCTGTTCTGGTCTGGTTGTGGCTCTAAAAGCTTAATAATAAGGCAGGGATTCGGGGTTTAAGTTGGGAGGGGGGATATGAAGCGGAGGGCGTAGAGAGAAAGGATTGTAGAAGCGGAAAGGCGGGCGCTGGAGGTGGATGTTGTAAGTGGATAGACAACAACCAGAAAATGTAGAAGCGCGCATGTGGAAGGATAGGCCGAGGTTATCGAAGGGTGGTAGTGATGAGATTTCGAAAGATTTCTCTCGTCAAGGTTGAACTCGGAGCGCCGGTGTTCGGGGCGGACTGCTGGGCTCTGGCCGGTTGCTTTTGCTGTTTGTCCTTCTTGCCCTCCTCGCCCTGCACCCGCTACTACCTCTATCACTCCACTGCAACAATAAATCTTACCAAATTCCCCGATAAAGATAAATAAATCCAAATCCAAATTGCCGCCAAAACCAAGCCCTTTTTTGAGCAAACCATTAGAATCACATTTGACTAACACCATTCGGTATCCGACAGGGGATACCCCATGTCCCACCACAAAAAGCCATCAGCTAAAACATAGCTGTCCTGTTAACAAATTTGCCGTTCACAGCAGCAAAAACGCTAACAAGCTACCGCTTACCCCAGATTCGCGGATACTGAAAAAAGGATTCAGCAGATGTCTTCTCATTGGTTAAAGGGATTTCCATTAGAAAATGCTGTTTGTTAAAGAATTTAGGGGCCTAATCAGAGGCGAGGAAGATTGTGCTTTTTTTTTCTTTCCATTATCACAAAGATTCAAGATTTGGTTTGTTGATTATCAATGTTTATCAACGTGATGACTTTTAGAAATTCGGAAAAATTTGGATTGATTGATTGTCTTGTGAAGGGAAGTCTGATTTTTTGCACTTGAGTTGTTTATGGACGTGAGTGGCGAGGATGGTTTGGTGGGTGTGTCGATAGAAGGAGAATGGTGAGTTTGTCCTTTTATTTTTAGTTTTTGTTTTTGGTATTGTAATGTAATGATATGTGTAATCGAGCCAAGGCCTGCCTATTAGTGATTGCTGAGAGATTCAGACCATCATCGTATTTATATAGCAAAGTGAAATGCTAAGGCTCTGTTCAAAGAAAATTTGCAAACCTCAAGAAAAAAACAAAACAAAGGAAAAGTCACAAATATTCTCGAGGGTACTATCATATCTTTATATGTCATTTTTCTCCCTCCTACATCAATCTTCAATCCAAATCAACGCCCGTAAGTTCGTCCGTGATAACCACTTTATTTACTCTTTTGCCTTCTTCAACATTGCCCGACAGAACTGTGACTAGCCAACAACCCTTTTGCCTTCCCTCCTTCATCCCAATGCGGTAACATAGAGACCTTATTGTCCGCAATTGGCCACCTGCGCAAGGATTAAAAAAGGCTGTATTTTTTTTCTTCTTCTTTTTTAGTGATGATGCTTATTGGTCCATCGGGTTGGCGATAAGCCGGGGGTCTCGTATCTAGTGGAATAAGGTCGTTTATGTTGTGGGCGATCTCGGGATGAATGAATGCTTCGGGTAAGTGGACACTTGACCAGAGTAGTGAAATTTGAGAAAGAAAATCGAGATGTTTATAAATGTTTGTCGGATCTTTATGAGATTTTGTAATACCAGGATGCTATCAAGTTACAGTTAACCTAGTTTTCACATGTTAGTCGCTAATTTCCCAGATCGTCTGCGTCACTTCCATCATCAACGTTATCTCCAATTGACCCCAAAACCCTTATATTACATGCCTCCCGCCCTTTTCACAGTCTAACATTTACAATTTAAGCCTTAATATCAGTTCTATAATTATCTCTCTTCTTCACAAACAACACTTGATATAAATACATAATCCCCAAATCAAAAATCTGCTCATCACACTGTAGTTCCCCATTACTCCCACAATTCAGCCTCAATCCCGATAATCTGGATGATTTCCCTCAATTTACATAACAAAAACACCCCCTGACTTAGCGGCTCAACAACCACCAACAACAAACCTCATGGCACCTCAATTGACATTTTAGCCACTTCAGCTCAAATTAGTCAACACCATGATACAATTACGTGATCGTTCCTGAACTCTATTACTCGATCTTTTGTGACAGACAACCACATAACTACAATAACTATGCGTATGCACACAATAACTCCATGATGTACAAACGTGGGGAGATGTCACTGTCGTACTGTCGATCCCACGCACAGTTCAAAAAAAAGATCGTGATAAATATTCAGAAACAGGGTATACACAAACTAACTAAAGAAACTGAAATCAACCTAAACAATAATGTCATGATAAATTCGTTTATCCCATTAATGCCCCTTACTCTTCCATTAAGACGTCCACCTTCCCATTTCCACCACGCCCAATAATATACGTGATAATCGAATGCTCCTCATAATGCAACATAATCCTCCACTTCCCTTCCTTCGGCCCACACCTTTCAATTCTCTTCTTCCGTCTTGTCCACCACGGCACAAAATCATCTGGGTCCAAAACCTCTTGCACTTTCGTCCAGTTCTCCCTCATGGCTTCATAATCTTCATCAGCCGGGAGGATACCGTCTGGCATTGCAGAGTCGGGACAAGAACCATTGCGCCAAGTGGATGAACTTTTGGCGGGTTCAGTAGATGATGGGTTTGGAATTTCTCCGAAGTCCCCATTTTCATTAGTATCATCACCTGTAGGCTTAGACGTCGCAGCAGCCACATTCTTGGCTTTTGTATCGACCAAGATACTCTTGAGACCAGCTAAGGCTTCAGAGTCGAAGGACTTTGGCGTTGAGATTCGACGATTGATTCGCTCCAGGATGTTGGCTTCTGTAACTCCCAGCTCAAATTCAAACGATTCAGCCGCGTCTGGACTCGGAACTTTAACTCTCTTCATCTTAGTTTCAAAACTCAAAGGCTCATCGTGAGCAATATCATCCTCAAAAAGCGGACTAACCGCGACACCCGCAAGACATCTGTTGCAAGGCAGACCTCTCCGGCGAGGAAAACACTCTGGAAGGCGCGCTTCAAGACGGAATCCATACCGGATTCTGTCACAATTTTCAAAGAGCCCTTGGGCTTTGATGTATTCGGCACCAACTTTTGTGGGGGTCAAAAGGTAGACCTGCCCATTGGTGTTTCCCATAACTACGAGAGACAATTCTGGAATCAAGTGGCACATCGAAAAGTTACCGCCTTGATAGATGTCGGTGTTGTGTCGAGAAGGAAGATATTGCAGCACGGATTGTTGCCTAGTATACTTGATGCTAGGTTGCATGACAGACACTAAGTTCTGGAAGCCGCACATCAAATGAGACAACTTCGAGTTTTTGTAAAAGAGATCATCACGCAGAATAAGACCTCCATTCTCGTGGGGCAACCGACTATTGTGAAAGTAAATTTCTCTGTCAGAGTCCGGATAGTCCGCCTCAAGATTGAAATGTGGCATGTAGAGCCGAGGCCCAGGATTATCCTCGGCTGCTGGCTTAGTGTCCAATGTGTGTAACAGCCGAGACCTGGCAGTGAACCGACTACTGTCATGTGCCGTATTGAGCCTAGACATTAGCTCAAGGTTTGGGATATTGGGGGAATTTGGAGTGACGACTCGATAGTTGGGGGGACTACGTGCAAGACGGTGACGAAACTCATCATCAGTGATTCCTTGATGGGGCGAAAAGTTCATCTCGCTGATCTTAAGCCGATCAAAGCCACCGTTAGCACAAGACAACTGATTGAAATCATCATCAGATTCATATCCGCTATTCGTTGCCGTTAATCCATCATCCAAGTTCCGAACTCCACGAAGATACATGCGCCAAGCCATGGCAGTGTCGGGGGATCCTCTTTGACTCAAGTCTATATGATATCTGTCAGATTTTGACATTGGTATCACCGAACTTGATCTATCAGGATCCACTCTAGCCACAGTACTCCGCATATGCACGACTCGACCTATGAGTGTCGGAAGTGTCATCTCATCCAATCTTTCAGAATAAAGAGCCTCTTCCAAAGATCGACATGGCACAAACATATCATCTGGTACAGCTTTGATTGACCAGCAACACTCCCCTCTGGAAGATGTGTTAGTCATGTATATAGTAGCAGTTGTAACCGGAACACAAAACCTACAGTATTCTGGCCTCATCCATACTATGTTGAATGAACTCTATATATTCACTCACACGTGTATTAGCCCTCCAGATATCAAGAGCGCGAATCTCGCCAGTGATACTCCCAACCACAACTCGGTCAGCATTACCTTGGGAATCTTCCAAGAAGTCTACGCAAGGGAGGTTGTTTGCATCACGGCCTGCATAAAGATAGACAAAAAGATCTCGCTCTCGATGACGGGGTCCCAGTGGATGGTCATGTCGAAGTTCACTGGCTGGTACTTCCATAGCTGGCGCAAAGACAACAACTTCAAACTTGTTGCTGGTGACCGCAATCAACCGTGACTTTGAGTGTATGGCAATACCCCAAGCTGAAGCTCCAACATTGAAGTGTGCAAACGGCTTGGGTTCGGTAATACCATCAGGGGGTACAGGATTGCGTCCGTAATTGAGCAGAAATCTTACATATTGCTCAATGTAACGAGTTGCGTAGACCACCACGTCACCATTGTCATGGACAGTTACGACAACTTCCATCGACCCCAAAAAGCCAACCTCGACACGATTGATATCGTGGCATCTTTCTCGGCTTTGATATCCATGTATACGACGAGCAGATTTGGTGGGATAGGTGAAAAGAATCAGATCAGCCTTGGCTGGGATAATCTGTGTCCGGAAATGTCTGGGCCGGTAAACGTAGAGTTTGTGCGAAAATCCACCGAAATAAAGCTTTTGAATCAACATTCAGTGACTGTGGAATGTAGAGACTTTTGAATTCTTACTTACGTTGTAGGCCTGAGAAAGGACTGTCAAGTTTGTGCGTCCCTGGGGCATCCGGGGAATCTCGGGCATCTGTTTGTCATAGCAGGTAGACAATGGCCTCACGAGACTATACTTCCTTTTACACCAGCAGTACCGCATAACATCAGCTTGCTGCTCCAGAGGAGGCAGAGACTCATGACACACTTCTGCTTTCAGATCCTCCGGGCTACACCACCGATCTGTGATCTGGAACTCGCCAATGGCATTGCGCAGAGGCCGAAATCCAAACTTTAGTAAAATTAGCACAATTACTGTCACACATTTGAGGTTGGCTGTTTGAACAATGTTTGATATCTGGAAACTTACTCTTTCGGTTGATCGTTGATAATATTCACCATCTATCCACAATCGTCCAGCGATGGTGGGTGGCATGGGCTGGGCGTCTGGTGGCATCTTGTAGGCCCAGTAACGAGGCTGTCTCTATCTAATCGATGTTGGAAAGATTTATCAAACACTTATCTTGATCTATTTAAATAGAGAGCCAATGACGTGAATGGCTTGTAAATTTGGTGATGGTTAGGCATCACAAGTGTGAGCTGCCGCAAGTCACTTTAAAACAATGACAGAACTTCTGTAAACTAATGTAACAGGTACAGAACAATAGCACCCACTAGATATGTCACAAATTTGATGAGTTGATAAATTGTCTGTATACATATATATCGATCGGGTCTGACGTCAGCGGTTCATGATTTTTAGTTATAGCTTCATACATGGAATGGCAAGCATGTGATCCAAATTGAGTCCTTTCACCCAGTGTTTTTCCGAGCCTCCGGAAGGTATCACAGGCATAAAAATTATGATATCAAGCGAGCAAAAGGAAGGAATTGGAAAATATGAATCTGGTGATGAAATAGGCAGGTTATCATAGAATTGTATTATCATAGCGCGGCTCGACGGTGACTTTTTATAAGATTGACCATTAACTTTACCCCTACAGTTGTTCACGCCGTCAACAGCAACCTCCAAAATAGGTTTATTGTTTAATGGTATAATTCTTGCTTGATGCTAACCCTAAAGCATTACCTGTGAGAGGTCCCGTGTTCAATCCGCAATAAAATCCCAGTTCTTTCTTTGCCATTTCATGAAGTAGCAGTTCGTGAACTTCGATCTTCAGTTAGTTAGTGAACCCTATCCATTCCAACCACGTTTGTTCTTTAGCCTTCACTTATATCTCGATGTCCTCCTTATACCACACGGTCCGCCTATATCGGCAAAAGCACTGCCGGAAGGACCTACACCAACCTCTGCCCTATCAAACAAGCACCGATGGTGTGACAGTCACGGTCGTACATCCCCGGAGTATCTCCTCTCAGGGTCTTCGCTGCCCGCTACTGTAATCCTCCATCCACACTCTTTTACACAACACCAAACCGAGAAGGTTCGTCCTTGTGGTCGGTGATGTTCGCGAGGAAGGTTTGTGTGTGTTACACAAACGGTGTAGTTCCACGAAGGGACGGAAGAGAGAGATCCTTTATCAATCGTGAATATGGATATACTTAGTGTTACTGGGTTGACGATGAACGCGATGCTTTGGGTTGTGCGGGTAGTCGATACGAGATCAGAGGTTGAGGATACTTGGTATGTACATGAGGGTGATGGCCGGGCCATCGCTTCATATTACCGTTTGAGTTCACATGCGAGGGTTGCAGTGCATTGCATGCGAGCCTACTAATACTTCCCCATGTTGGCCACGTCACAAGCTAGTTATCTCAAGATGGAGACCTGCATGGATATCTCCCACATTGTAGATAAAGAAGGGGGTGGTAGAGTTGCTACCATTGAAGACATAATTGGTTCGTTACTATATAGCTGTTGGCAAGACTGTTTGACTTTAATGTAATGACTGACAAGAAGATTACCACTGAGTAGCGTCCATAGGCTCTTAGACCTACTATCGGTCGGTAAGCATGATTGCATTGTACAATACTACCAAGTAGTGGTTTATTGTATCATTGAAGATATAATTTCTGTACAAAGGGCTTAGAACTGTGCAAAACCAATGTATTTCGACGTTAGCCCTTAACCAAGGGACCTTTAAGTCTTGGTGATAGTGAGTAAATTGACTGGTTGACTTGAGCACATATTCCCATTTATAAACCGAGAAGATAAGCCATTTCACACAAATTATAGCCTGCCAAATTGTATATCATTATGGTGAGTGAAAAGCCTGAGGGTATCATGAAGAAAACTACAAGACACAACACATCAACAAATGAGCTCTCAACCTTTGAATAATCACATGAAGGTATCATTTAGTAACATGAGCCTTTCAAATCTCAAATAAGACATTAGAGGCAACATGTTGTGACAAGTTCAACAACTTTCCCTCTTATGCAAGCCTCTATATCTTGAAACCTAACCCCTGAATGACTCTGGAATGATATATACCACAAACGATTTATTCTATATTTTGATGATAGACATCTGCATCCAGATTTTCACTAGCTGGATTCCCAGCTTGTCATCTTAAAGTATCAGAAATTATGATGTCTCTAACCCTAACTCCAAAAACATAAGGTTACCATTTTTACTAGCTATCGGGAAAGATAGCCTGTATGATCCGTTGCCAAATATCATCCTCCATATTTCATTTTCCTACGAAAAGCATTTTGATCTTGCCATCAGCCAGTCATCTACAATTTCAAGAAAATGTTGCTTGAAGTGAACGAGTAGGCTGCGTCAGGTGAAACCTCGTGAGCAGGTCAAAGAGGGGGTTTGGCGCATGAGTGTGACTGCTGATAAGCAGGGAAGTGTAAGCATCTACGAAAGAAAGACCTTAAGGTCAATGCAATATGATGAAGACAATTGTGTTCTGTAATTTCAGATCATATTTAGCTTACAAATGTAACTACGGGATCAAGTAAGCTAAATGCAAAGTTGTGGCTGATATACGGACGTCAGTGGAAGATTTATCGCCGTAAGGTAAACAAATATCAACATCTTGTTTACAGCAAAACATTAATGATTTCACTATAGGTGGTAAATAGATTAAGTGACGGCTCTCGGTGATTAGCATGACATGTCGGTTGCTGAAATTCCATATTACCCAATACAGAGCAGGCAATATCGGAGCGATGTGGCAGAGAAGTGACATATGAGGTCTAGCTTTCTCCCGCGATAGCATAAACGATGAAGAATGATCTCTGTACAGATAGAAGCGGTAGAAGAGAGGGCTATGCTGTAACTGGGATATTGATGGATGAGAGGGACGTGAGCGGCTACTATCAATAGAAAGTGACGTCAGGGGTATGTTGGAGACGCTGGAAGCACCTGCACAGAACTGAGACTGCAGTATTGATGACAATGGTGGTATGGTGTTGTATCTAAGATCATATGCACTAGACACAAAAACGCTAACAACTGCAATGTCTAGTCACAATAACACTTCTTCAAACTACAACTACATATATATGCGTACTTCTGTACGATGTTTAGCTTTGGATTAGAAGCCAAAAGTCTGGGGACAGTCAGCAGCACAAAGCCTAGAAGTGTTGTAGTCAGCTGCTAAATATGCCCATGCCGCTGCTGTTCACTTGTAGCATGAGGCTTTGATTCAGATTGGCCAGCCATTATAAACACAGAAGGTGGAACTTTCAACTGCTGAATATATCGTGGATTTGTCAACCAGACATTCAATTGAGTGTTCGCATCATGTAGTGCTATTTGGAAATGTCACAAAGGGCGGCGAGTTTCATGGATATTGAGGACCAAGACGTCGTGGCATTTAGATCTATCTAGCAATTGTTAATACCCATTGATAGTCATCTTACGGAAGTGAGTCTGATTTTCCAATTCAAATGATGCAAAATTTATGTCGATATGCCGTCTCGATAGACCTTTACAATCTATATTTTGAGGAGACTGTTGACCCGGTTCATGCATGAAGTCGGGCTTGCCGCCCTCCAAAAGATTTACGTCTGCCCGGTAAAGACAATCTGCAAGCCCAAGCTCTGGGAATAACACCGTGGGTTACAGAAGGAGCAATATAACCCGGCACAACACAACGCACCCGTTGCATCCCGACGCATTATGCGGGAGGATAGCTGGATGTAGCTTACATAAGATCACACAAAAGTTCTATGATGAGCTAAATGTTTTTAGGAACAGACACTATAGGCAGATGATTGCCTATGAGGCACTTTGCTAGAAATATCTGAAGACTCTTTGAAGTAACCCATCCGCCTGCAGGAAGAGCTATGAGAGCTATGATCTACAAGTCCGATTTATCGCCATTGAGCGCGATGGCGCATTGTTCCGAGCCATCAGCGTGATGGCTGTCGCCATATCGACCTGCCCGCCATCCCAGCCTTCGGAAACCGTGGAACAAATGGACTTTTCAGCCAAACGATAAGTCTAAAATCCTGAGACCTCCGGTGTCCACAACGCCCTGAAACATTGCTGGGGGCGAGGAGACTATCTTGTATTGGACAGCCGGGTGGCTTGCAATCGTAGCAAGTCGATGTGAGCGACTTATAGAGTATCTCTGATGATGCTGTTGCCATTTATCGACGTTGCATGAGGTGCGGTCAAATAAATGGTCTATTGGGCGCGGTGTAAAGTGAATATTGGCAGCGGTTGGCGGCCTGTGCACTGGGGTGCTAAAAGAGAGTCACGGTGATGGAGTCTTCTGATAGGTCTCTAGTGTCCGATGACGATACCAAGGGCCCATGGTAATTGTGAATTGACGCAACATGAGATTCAATTTAGTGATTGGCTTCTCTTTATGTCATCATGGAATTAATGACAAACGACAATGCTAGTCGTGCTTAAGGGTTAAGCAATGTTTGGTCACTAGGACTCAAAGGATACAAGCCCAAGCTTCGTTTCAAACAAAATAACACAACGGCTAAATTGGTTCACGTGAGCAACACAGTCAACGTACAGTCAAGGTGAAACAACAAAGCCTTGTGCAAAACTTTAAATCTTTGCTTTCGCAAGCTTTTCTAACAGACTATTCACTCGTTTTCGGATTGGGGGACACATTACAGCACAATCGTCCTCCTCACACATATTTTAATCCTTGTCGACAGCCGATCGATCATAATCCACTCTGGACTTCATTGCTCCACTAATGCTTCACTAAAGGCAAGGCTTCTTTAGGAAGCCGGGGCTGCAAGTACCTTCCCTGCAAACTTGAGTGGCCCGGGTATTTTGTAGGAGCCGGGACTGATGACTCAGCACATGGGGGAAGATACTGGCCATACCAGCCTGCGGGCAATATTCTCTTCAAATGCGGCGCTAGGTCGTATGTTGTAGTAGCAGGTACAACATCATGCGGGTTTTCGGAATTGGCAATCTACGTTCATACGTGATGAGCTTAGGATGAACAATTAATTGTGAGATTGCGTGTTAAACCTTTTATTTGTCCTTTCAACTTATAACAAAGAGAATTTCAAGGCATATATAGTTACAATGTGTGTAGCTATCCTTGACTTGCTTTTTTGTTATCTTTGACTATCTTGTGCAGAATATATTTACTTGGCAAGCAACACTTACTCCCTGCCTTCAACCTCCTGCTATAGTCAGACAAAACCATGCACATTGGATAATTCAAAGGGCTCATAATGCATCATTTATAAGTTGGCATTTTATGTAAACCTAACCCAGCAAACCCAGTATGCCAAAGTTTCCACAGATACCCAGATTCTGAGAGCACATTAATTGGGAGGCTGATGGTAAAACATAAATGGTTGAGGTTTTATCTTTATTATTATTGTACAGTGACTATGATGTCCAGATTATCAGGGACCAATTTGTAGAATCTGGTAGATATTTAAAACTCCAGATTATCCATTCGGATGAACGAGTTTACGAAAGAGTCAACCGAGTACAGCCACATTTATCTTTACATATCTTTGCATGTTTTTGGGACTATACAGAAACCTTTCTTGATAACGTGCCTGACTTCCTAGTCATCACCTTTTGAGAATCCCTGACTCCTTGCATATGGGAATCTGGGAAACCTGTGAACTGTATATAACCGGAAGAGTAGAATTCACGGCTTAAATTATTCTTTTGTCGCGACTTTGTTTTATTTTGCAATTTCCTCTTTCGCTTCGTGCTCTTTTGACTTTGATCTTCTGAGGCTTTACTGTTGCTCCGAGATATCAAGGAATAACACACAAAGTGGCACAACGGTGGCTAACCACTATCACACAACATCAGTTCATACGAAAACCGGCAGAGTTAATTCTCATTTTTGAACAATCCATCGTCGCCAAACCGTTTCCCATGTCGTGCAAGTCCGCGTTTCTGAGAACCAGAAACTGTCTATAAGGTGGGTGCAGAGCTCCTCTTATCATCTAATTCGGCCAGTATTTGCATCATTCAGCTGGCATTCTCCCTTGTTGTTCTAAAGCATTTCGAGTACTCCTATCTCTTTGCATTTACACATGGCTTTGCATGCCTTCTAGCCATGGCATGACGAGGGGTATCTTGAACCATTTGACGTGCATATCGCTTCTGTGATATGAGTATCCAGATAAGCCCTTTGGCTATATACGACTAGCGCGCTACTCGACATCCTGATCCCAGAGCTAGAGTTGTTAGTGGGCTCTAATCACGACAACAATGCACACTCTTTGTTCGTTGACGAAGTGATTAGAGATAAGTCAGACCTATTGAAGGTTCACCGCACTAATAAGCGTCATCAGAAATGCACTGCTGAGACTACTGAGTCATCGCATTCAAAGGGAAGTTGCGATTCCATGAGAAATCTCGGCATTTGATTTGTTTAGTGGAGCTTTTGCCATTTTTGGGATGCGACACCATTTTAGGTATTGGCGACCTGGCTGGCTTACTTTTTATCGCCGGATTTCTCTGATTCATCAGATTCTGTCTATATTACTCTTCGGCGTTTGTGCCTAGCCATCTCTTGAATCCCTCATTTCCCCTCATTATTGACACCATTCTACTTATTTCCGTCATCGCACCTACAAATGAGGTCATTGGAACTGTCAACCTCAAATGCTGTGGCCTGCTTCCTTGACTTTGGACGTTTTTGACAATCGTCAGTTGACCCTCCCTTGTGCCCATCTGGTGTCCCCCAGCTGCCCTCAAGCCCAAAGAACTGCCTCATCAATAGACCAACAACTGGCCATGGCCTAGAGATCTGGCATTTCCAGCGCCGAGATAAAACTCTAGTTGGGAGTCATCAGGCGCAAGGGTCACTTGGCTGCCACTCTGATCCCCTGGCACTATTTATCCTGGTGCGATTTAGAGGCATCGATCGCTTGGGCTCTCAGCAATACCTCATCGCTGTTGGAGCACTTGTTTTATTATTCATCATTGTCTTGGCTGGCTTCCTCTTGATTAAATGCTGATGGTGCTAACTTTTGCGATTCTGATCCTAGACAACTTAAACCGCTGCGTTCGCCTTGTGACGAGTAATCTCTCCAGATTTCCTCCTTTGTTCAGAATTTCATCTACAACGGTCACCTGAGTTCGTCGTTAAGTCCATCGTAGCAGACTCTCAGTTATCTACTTTACCTATATTTGCTTAGACCATACACATTATCGCCTAATTTCTTTTCCGCTCCGCTGCTTGCGCTTACCTGCACGACACCACTGAGCCAAACGACAGCCTTTGCGCCGTCTGCTCTCGCCCACCACAACATACAGGAACCGCTGAGACCACAACCCACAGAGCTCGGTTTTGCACTTCAGTGCCAATAGTAGCTGCTATTATACGCCACTTCACTCTGTCTCCTTGTTTACACAGGAGCCTACCCAGTACTGCACCGCCCTGTTAACCCTTACAACAACCCGATTCCTCCTGCAATAAAGCCCCGCGCATCGTCACTCTGTTGGCTTCGCTTATCGTGTGGCCAGCGACTTGAACCAAATATCGACTGTGGAATTTCCTGAGGTTTCTTGAAGAGATTTTTTCTTTCTTTGCGGTATCTGCACTCGCCGTCAGGGTAACTGAAGTGAAGCGTGGCTCTTAATTGCGCCTACCTCACCAATATCGACAAACCCAGACTCTATTCTTCCATACCCACCACCACCCAGCGCAACAACTTACAAGTCAGGTGCCGGCTCATTTGTGTACATGTGCCTTCCCACAGCCGCAGACGTCTTTCGAATATATTAGGCCCACGGCCTCAAACTTCTCTTACTCATTACCGATCCTTCTCTGCTTCGTCAACCGTAGGCTACACCATCCTATACCGACTTACACAATTTTCTACCACGACAACGTTGGGGCCATAGTCCCGGTCCAACCGCATCTATCATGTCGTCCTCGAGCCGTATGACGGCATCCGACACGATGCCGGTGCCATTCCGTCATGGCCACTTCAACATGATCGCCGAAGTTGGCAGAGGTAGCTTTGCTCGCGTCATGAAGGCTCGGAATTCTGTATGTACCCTCCACAGTCGCTTGTATCACCAGGATACTACTAACATCGGTATCACCAGAACACCGGTGCTGTGTGCGCCGTCAAAATGGTTGCCAAGAGTCGCCTCAACCCAAAGTTAATGTCAAATCTCAAAACCGAGATTCAGATCATGAAGAGCCTGAAACACCCAGGCATCCTGCAGCTTGAAGAGACTTACGAATCGACAGGGCATGTCAACCTTGTAATGGAGTTTGCCAAGATTGGTGATTTAGCTAAGCTCACCAGATACATCAAGTCCATACAACAAGTTCCGGCGCTCCACGAAATGCAGAGGCGGTATCCGAGCCGATACAAGAATCTGCATCCTATTGTCGTTCGTCTTTTTGTGCGCCAGCTCGTTGACTCTATGAAGTTTCTCAGCGACCGCAGTCTCATTCACCGTGACATCAAACCACAGAACATTCTTCTTGACAGATTCGATATCGACAAGGCTTCTCCCGATCAAATCGCAGCAATTGAGAAGTTGAGCGACACCGTGGGAATCAGCAAGCATGCTTGGAGGTGGCTTCCGCTCATCAAGCTGGCAGACTTTGGCTTCGCTCGTCATTTACCGTCAACGTCTCTCGCCGAGACGCTTTGCGGTTCACCTCTCTACATGGGTCCTGAGATTCTGAGATACGAGCATTACGATGGAAAGGCTGATCTTTGGTCACTTGGTGCCGTTGTATATGAGCTTCTTGTAGGCCGTCCCCCATATAAGGCCAAGAACCATATTGAGCTTCTCAAAAAGATTGAAACCACCGACGTTGAGTTCCCGACAGATGGTCAGTTTGACCAAGACATGGTCAAGTTCACGTTTGCTCTCCTCCAGAGGAACCCCGTCGAACGGTTAAATTTCGAAGGAACCTGGAATCATGAAGCCATGAGGTCTGAGATTGTTGGTCTTCGCCCCGACGACTATCCCGGAACCGAACCAATGGCTATCGATCCGAAAGCTCCCGTCCCTCCTACCACTAGGACCGCTACCGGACCACCTCGGATCGCTGCTCCTGTCGTGCACAGCACCCCTGTTGAGCGAAAGCCGGTGGATGCTGTTGAAGTTGGCACTGGCTCTCTGCAGAGATCGACTAAGAAGCTCTCACAGGCTCCTGTTTCCGATGGATTTGTCCCGACTCCAGTCACAAATGCTCGCTCAACGTCATCATCGTCGCATGTGCATGTAGCGCCTTCAGTGAAACGCACATCGAGTCGAGATAGTAGTCGTGGCAACATGGCTGGTTTGGGAATTCATCAGGCTCAATCCCGCCACCAGGTGCCTCCGTCTCCGAGGCTGAATGGCCCAGCCCCGGATGAAATGAAGCGTGCGTTGGAGGAGGCTGCCTTAGCAGATAACAGCCTGGCCGACCGTCCGAAGTCTCGCCACGATAGCCAAACTCCACGTTCCAAGTTGGCCAATTATGTTACCCCCGATTCTGCCATGGATGCAGACTACGTTGTCATTGAGAAGAAGCAGGTTGAAGTTAATGCCATGGCCGATGAGATGGCTGCGAGTCCACAGGCGCATTACCGGAATCAGCTGGTACACAGGAGTCAGAGCTCTACTGCGGTCAACATCCCCATCCGCCCTTCCCACCACAAACGCAACTCTGTGGACATATCTCCCAGCCATAGCCCTAGCTCCATCACTCGGGCTATTCAAGGTGCTGGCAGAAGGTTCTTTGGTAATAAATTTAATGCACAGAGAAGCCTTCGGGGAGGGCCGTCTCCTCCGATGTATAACCCGTACCATCATGTGGGCAGTGCTCCAAATTTGAGTCCCGGACTGATCTGCGATGGCCGCCATGTCTCTCAGCACAACTATCAGAATGAAGCGCAGGTTTGCAAAGTAATTGAAGATTACGCCAACCGCGCGGATTGCATCTACGGTTTCGCCGAGATCAAGTACCAGCAAATGGTTCCTGACATTCATGTAAGCCGTACCGAGGCTGTGGAGAAGGAGTCTGAAAAGGACAGTGGGTTGACGGAGGAAGCCATTGTTACTCTTTCTGAAGAGGCCGTACTGTTGTATGTAAAGGCTTTGGATATCATGGCAAATGCCATTGACTTTGCTAGTAGCTGGTGGAATCGGCGCGCTCCTGGTGAGTTCACTGAAACTTCTAAGCGTATCAATGCTACTGTTCAGTGGTTACGCGAAAGGTTTAATGACACATTGGAGAAGGTTGAGCTTGTCAGTGAACGTCTCCACAAGGCCCAGAGACTCGTACCGGAGACACACGATGCGCACCCATCAAACCACCGTGACGATGGCATTACCATCACAGGTGCTGGCTCCTTAACCGTGTATATCTCGTCCAAGACCACTGCCGAGAAGCTCATCTACGACCGTGCACTGGAGATGTGCAAAGCTGCTGCAGGTGATGAAATGTGCAAGCGTAACCTCGACTCTTGCCACACCTACTACTCTACTGCCCTACGTATGATTGAAGCCCTTTATGATCGGGCCGATGACAAGAGTAGCGAGTCTGGTGAGGAGGATGCCCAGTCACAGGAAGACCACATGCATCTTGTCAAGATGGCGCATGCGATTCGGGTGCGTCTGATGACAATTGACAAGGAGCTAAAGTTGATTCAGGAGAGCAACGAGAAAGCTCACTCTGTTGGTAGTGGTCATCGTCGCAGTGGGTCTATCACGCCGGTTTCGATAACGTCGAACTAAGCAGTGCTCGTTGCTTGTTGCTCGTTGCTTCCGCCTTCACCCCCCCCCCCCCCCCCATTCCCCCTGTTAACGACATTACGACTATCTCTTTTGTTGCATTTTATTTGTTTTCTTCCTTTTTTCTTTGTTTTTTGTTATTCATCAGCTCACCACTCAGACTTTATCTTCATTTTTCGTTTTCTTTTTTTTTCGTTTCATATCATACTTTGGCCTCGCGGCCTTGATTGTTTCTACCATATTTTCCTTATCCTTTTAATGCTCACCCGCGGGCAATGACTTGGCGTTATTATTCATCTGGGTTATTCATATTCTCATTCCCTATACCATCATCTTTGTTGATATCTTTTGGGTGGCCAGTCCGTAACAACAGACTGGACTGTACGAGCATCAAACGGACATTGCATATATTCTCTAGTTCGTCTGTGTCCTTGAATCTGGGCTGCTGTTTCTCTTTTGTGTGTTTCTACTCTGAGTTTCATGGCGTGTTATTTGGGATTTCTGTTGCATTTAGCTTCCTTTTGTCTTGTTATTTTATTTCGTCATTTTAAGATAGTTAATTTGAAGGTCACACAACCTGATTCTAGTTTGACCATGTTTTCCCAACCGTATATATGAAGGTGCTTGTGATGATTTGTGTTCATTGTTCTACGTTAATATTCTATAAATACAGACAATATTTTGTGCTGACAAGTCACTATATTCATGTTTCCCGTCTAACTAAGTATCTAGATTACCAGTGAAAAAGAGACTATGTGGCATCATTTTACAGCTTATCTTCTAACCAACCTTTACTGCTTAGGTCCAACCTCGGTTTCCCATGTAGCTGGATGGCCATGCTTCTGGGCATACTTCTTGACGGTACCCGTCAGATCCATCTGCACGAATATCCAAATGATTGGAACCAACATTGCCATCAATGTATCAATAATCCAGTTATTCCTCAAGCTACCACCCAACATACCCCATCTCATCAGGTTACCCAGCCACGCTACCGTAACAAAGTAGTCCCCTCTCTCCAGCCCCCTGATCGACGCTGCCGCAACCTCATCGGGTGTCTGTTTGGGATCCGAAGATTCAAGTTGGTGTGTCACTGAGGGCTTCACTTCGTTCTCCTTGACAAGACCAGGGGACAGGATGGTACCAGGGTAGACGACGTGGAGCTTGATGTTTTGGGGGTACAGGAGGAGCTCTTGGACAAGGGCATCGGCGAGACCGCGGATGGCAAACTTGGAAGGGGCATAGGCGCCATAGCCGACGATTGAACAGAAGGCGACAACCGAAGAAGTGAGGATGATGTGCCTAGGCTTCTCCGGGTCCGGCGCATCAACGGCGGTCCATTCACGCAAGATACTATGCGCCATTTCCGCCTGGCCGAAAAAGTTAATATCTATCTGCCTCCTCGTCTCCTCCAAGTCCTGCTGAATCCACAACCCCGGATACGCCACGCCCGCAATACACCAGACGATATCCGGCGCCCTGCCATCATTCCAAGCGCGGACGTCGGAGAGGACTTGGGCGCTGTAGTTGGGGATGGACACGTCAGCAATGACGTAGTGGAAGCGTTGGGAATGAGATTTGGCGGCGGCGGTAATTTCTGTGAGGGCGGATTCGAGGATGGGTTTGCGGCGGGCGACGATAACGATATGGGCGCCGCGGGCGGCAAGGAGTTTGGCGGCAGAGAGGCCCATGCCTTCGGAACCGCCGGTAATTAGGACGGTCTATAGTGATGGGGGCGGGGGAAGTTAGGAAGGGGGAATAGTGTAGAGGGGTGGGTGGGGGAGGTCGTACCTTGCCATTGACGTCAAAGTGGTTGGTGGTGTTGAAGAGGCCCATGACGTAGGCGAAGAGGATGGATATGGCAGGGGGTAGAGTGATCCAGAGAGGGGACACAGGCTTGTCTAGTTGGAAATCCATGTGGTGTAAACAGCAGTGGTGGTTTGAATTGCGATCATGACAACTATGTTCTCAAAGTTGCGATTGCGATATCTTAGCTTTCAAGTTCACCTTGATTAGATGATTAGGTTGTCCCAATATTGATAGCTTGCGCTAGACAGGAAAGCTATCCTCGTGGGATTGTAAGACACAAGGGTTGTGGGGCTATATTGCAACTGGTAGGTTCAAGAGATAAGATAAGGATTCAAAAAATTGAGAATGGGAAAAAAGATGGTTTGGAGGGAATGCGCTAGAGATACCAGTGTATGCATTAACGACGGGATTTTCTTTCCTCGAAGCTCCAAAACTATAGGTAACAACTGCAACATCTCACTGTTACTCTCATTTTCTTTCATATAGATTTCCTGATCCCGACAAACGACATACACATCACAATGGCCAAAAAACGGAAAGTCTCCCGGAACACCAGGCCTACTGGCCCCCGCGAAGTCGACGTTGCCGACGCCCGTCTCGGGCCCATCAACTCATACGAAGATGTCGCCGATTCCCAAGACAAATATTTCATGAACCAAGACAAGATTATGCTTGAGGATGAGCGCACCACCAGGCGCCAAAAGAGACGCGAGGAGGAAGATGCCTTCCTTGAGAACTCGGACGACGAGGTCTACAGCTACGGTAACGATGATGATGACAATGATGATATGGAGTCTGAGGAGGACGAAAAGCTCGCGAAGAGTAAAAGGGGGAAGAAGGGCAGAGATGACGATGAGGAGGAGATTGAAGGAGATGAGAGATGGTGGGGTTCCTCGAAGAAGGAATACTACAATGCCGACAATATCGAGACCGAGGCCGATGCTTTGGAAGAAGAAGCCGAGGCCAAGCGTTTGCAACACAAGAAACTAGCCAAGATGGCCGACGAGGATTTTATGTTTGACGAAGACGAATGGAAGACTACCGAGGCGGAGCAAGCCGATGGAGAGGTCATCACCGAGGTCCTTGGCAATGAACCTGTTCCCGACGATATCACACCTGAAGAAAGCATGCGCCTTTTAAAAACTCGTTACCCTGAATTCGAATATCTCGCTACTGAGTTTGAAGAGTTAAAGCCCGTGTTAGAGGAATTGCAGCAAAAGACGGTCGGCAAGGGTAACAAGTCTCTTGAGATGGTCCAGTACATTGTGCTTGCTTCGTACCTGGCTGCTCTTGCCAGCTACTTTGCTATCCTAACTTCGCCGGCTCGTGACTCTAGTGACGCCATCAAGGTTATTTCCCCCTCCG
The DNA here is from genome assembly GCA_017139545.1 of Ambrosiella cleistominuta. Lineage (NCBI taxonomy): Eukaryota > Fungi > Ascomycota > Sordariomycetes > Microascales > Ceratocystidaceae > Ambrosiella > Ambrosiella cleistominuta. The sequence continues at coordinate 64,049 of JABFIG010000032.1, read as the reverse complement.
ATTTGAGAGATCATGAGGTCATGAATGCGCTGTTCAAATGCCGTGACATGTGGACTCGAGTCCGCGACATTCAGACCGCTGCTGCTCTTATGACTGCACAAGAAGAGGGCACCGACGAGGAGGAAGAAGAAGAGAAGGAAATTGCCTCACCTCTTGGCAGTGATGACTACAATAGTGACAACGAAGTTTTCTACACCCCTAATGACGCTGTTGCTCCTTCCAAGAAGGCGACCAAGTCCGGCCTTTCGGTCAACAAGGCGGTGGAGGATGACCTTGCAGATCTCTACAACATGCCATTCAAGAAGCTCAGCAAAAAGAAGAAGGTTGCTGAGGCCTACTCTGAGAGCGAAGGCGAGGGTGATGCTTCCGACTTTGGTGAAGAAGAGGCCCTTGACGAGAAAGCGGCGGCGGAGAAAGCCAGGCGCAAGAAGTCCCTACGCTTCTACACCTCGCAGATTGTGCAAAAGTCCTCTCGACGTGCCGATGCCAGTCGTGACGCCGGCGGCGACATGGATATCCCGTACAGAGAGCGTCTCAAGGACAGACAAGCACGCCTCAATGCGGAGGCGGAGAAGCGTGGTAAGAAGTTTGGTGCGGATCTCGACGACCGTGATTCCGACGAGGAAGACGCAAAGGCGAGACGAGAAGTCAACAAGGACGAGGAGTACTACAACATGGTTGCGGGGGCAAGCAAGAAGAAGCGGGAGGTCAAGAGTGAAAGGTATGCGGCGTACGAAAAGATGGGGGCGGCGGATAGAGTGGTGGAGGTGGAGGAGATTGACAAGGATGGCAAGCGGAAGATTACGTACTCGATTGAGAAGAATAAGGGGTTGGCGCCCAAAAGGAAGAAGGAGAACAGAAACCCGCGTGTTAAGAAGAGGATGAAGTACGAGGAGAAGATGAAGAAGTTGAAGAGTATGAAGCCGACGTATGCGGGGCCAGGACAGAGCGGGTACCAGGGTATCAAGACGGGTATCAAGGCGGGTCTTATCAAGAGTACCAAGTTCCAGAATTAAAGGGATGGTTGGTACTGGGCAGGGGAAAATATATTGAGTACATGGGCATTTATTTAATTTTGGTTCATTACATGTTTTATACACTTTCTTTCTTTGTTTTACGATATTTGTATGTTGGATGTCTTGATGTTATATGCAGACCCTTGATCTAACCCTAGCTATAAGTGACACGTTATGTGGGGTATGTCAACGTCTCTAGTGGCGGCAGGCTCCGGGAGGCTATAGAAGACGCTTTGAATATCAAGGTTTGTGGTATTGCACAGCTGTTGCTTGTTATGCGTATTAATTTTGAGTCTTTGTGAACTGGATCCTTTTAATTTTTTTGATAAAATTTTACTGAGGATTTTGATTTCTTGTCTGTCTTGACAGCCTTGTTTTAATCGCTATTTCACTTGCATCCGTTCTTTCACCGAGATAGCTACGCTCATCCACTTGCTCACTCCATCACATCATATCTACACCTTATACTCTGTCTTCTCTCCCATTAATCTGCTCGCCATGACAACACCTGATACCTCCATGTACACCACGGCCGCCTCAGTCTTTGCTCCCACCAACACTCTTCCTACCATCCGTGCCATCCACAAATCCCTCCACACTCAAGCCGAAGAAAAGTCCACCCGCCTCCGCACCAAAGTCGGTGCCTCCTACCGCTCTCTCCTCGGCACTGCCGATACAATCGTTACCATGAAAAGCGACCTTGCCTCGGTACAGAGCTTCCTGCAGGACATGTCGACGCGGACGTCGGCGGCGGTGCTCAAGACGAAAGCGGAAGGGTTTAAAGGGTTCGAAAGGGCAGAGGGGACCAGGGAAGCCGGCGAGGTTGCGAGGTTAAGGGTTTGGAAGGGGGCGAAGGGGGCATTTAATGGGGTTTTGCGGGGGAGTGAGGGGATGGGGGCTGCGCAGTTGGGCCGGGGGGAGCGGCTGATTTTGGGGACGAAGCTGGTGGTGTTGCGGAGGGTGGTCGGAGTGAGTTTTAAGAATAATGGGGTGGTGTCGGGGGTTGTCAAGAAGGCGTTGATGGCAGACGATGGACGGGGGCAGGATGGCATGAGGAGGAAGATTGCGAGGGGGATCGAGAAGGCGTTAGAAGTGGTGCCGGAGGAAACTGAGGCAGCGAAGGTTAATCGGGATGTTGTGTTGAAGGCGTTGGCGGCGTATAGTTTGCTCACTAATGCGGGGGCAAAGGATGCTTTAGGTCACTTTCTGCATGTGAGGGGGGCAGCTATGGCCGTTGCGCTGGAGATCAACCCCGAGGAGAAGCGAGACCTTGGCGCGGAAGACTTGATGAAGGCGCTGAGATTGTACACGGCAACTTTATTGGATGTTCAGTCCATGGTTCCGTACCGTATCGCGGCGGAGTTGCAAAGCTTGAAGAAGACCAAATTGCTCAATGACCCGAGTTTGAGGGCTCTGGATATTCTCAGACTAGACATTAATGAGAAATGGTTTGACAATGGGCTCCAAGTCTTCACGCCTTTTATCAAACACGATGATCTTGACCCCGAGACTGTCAAGACACTACTTTCCTCTTGGGCCAAGACAGGCTCTGATGTCATTATCTCCGGCTTGGAGAAGACTCTGGCAACAATGAATGAGTTCAAGACAATTACGGCTTTTCGTACGTTGGTCCTCCGGCATTGGATCCGTGAGGGGTCCCGGGCCAAGGGCATTAATTCGGAAGCTATGTTGGACCGTCTCCGTGATGTCATCAACGCCAGCCTTACCCGTGTCCTTGATGCCAAGGTTACCAAAATCCACCTTGTGTCTTCTGAAATCGACTCGACATTATCATCTTGGGTGGAAAAGGAGACGGATGCCGTTGTGAACCCATGGGCTCCGGGCACCTTTACCCTGGACACATCCGCTTCGTCTGGTGCTGGTGCCGGAAGCTACATTGTGGATGTGCTTGAAGGGGTCAATGGGCACAACCATGCGGTTTCTCACGCTCTTGGGCGGTATCACGCGTGGTTGTCAGTCATTGGAGATGTCTGGGATGTTGTGGAGTCGCTCCAAAAACAAAGATGGGACAATGACTACGATGAAATTGAAGCTGAGGAGACCATCGAGGAGCGGCAGCAGGTTCTTTCAAAATATGATCCTCACGATCTGAGTGATCGGTTGACGTCATCTCTTGAAACTGAGTTTACGACGTTGGAAGAGAAGATTGTTGCCTTGTGGGAGGATAGAAAAACGAGCCCGAATTCTGCCGGGATGGCAGCCTATCTCCTGCGCGTGCTCCGGGGCCTCCGGAATGGCTTGCCTGATATTTCCTCAGTCAAGCCATTTGGTCTTTCCTTGGTCCCCTCTCTCCACGATGCCATCATCCGCGATGTCTGCATGGCCCCTATTGACGACTTTGTCCTTGGACCTTTGGAGAAGCGGGTAGTTGTTGGCCGGGGTCTTTGGGAAGGAGAGGAGACGCAGTTGCCAGTACAGCCGTCGCCGGAAACGTTCAGGTTATTGAAGGGGGTGGCGAAGGGAATGGCGGAGAGGGGAGCAGATTTGTGGACGAGTGCGGCCAGGAGGGGCGTTAGGGAGAGGTTGGTGGGTTTGTTGAAGGAGGGATGGAGAGAGGCAATGGGAGCAGTGGAGGCAGGGGTAAAGAATGAAGAAGAGGAGAAGAAGATTGAGGCCGAGAAGGAGACCACCGATATTGGCGAAGAGAAAAAGGAAGAGGCAGAGAATGACCAGGAGGATAACAAGGACGAGGACAAAGCTGATAAAAAACAGGCTGTCGAGGACCCGGAAACTACCGCTATCCGGACTAGGGACTTGTTCATCCAGTGGTACTTTGATGTTCTCTATCTTTCCCATCCTCTTGCTAAATCGGAATCCGATGAACCCTTTAAGGACCTCCAGGAAACTCTCTTTGAGAAAACTGGCCTTGCTGAGTCCGAGAAAGACAAGTTGGGCAAGTCGGCCTCGGACTATTGGACCAAGACTCGTGTGCTGTTTGGAATCATTTAGTAGACTAACCGTTTGATTATGTAATACTAATATACTGAGTCTCTATAGTTTGTGTCTTTTCTCGCCACTGGCAATTTTGCCAAACTCCCGTTGTGGAATTCCAGACATGAATCTCTCAATGCCCCCGAAAGCTTCCACCGTGTTAACCCGATCTAACTCTCTGATCTCATCGTCCCTTATCAACTTCTTGATCTGCAGCACACTCTCCGCATTTAAGTGGTCGCCCAATTTCTCCTTAACTTCTTTCAGCACCCTCTCCCTAAATTTCTCATCATCCTTTTCCTCAAAAATCTCATTCGCAAACCCACACTCCTTCATCTCCCGCGCCGAAATCTTCTTACTCATCAACAATGCCTCATTCGCCTTTGCACTCCCCAATTTCTGTACCAGCGCCCTCGACGCCACCCCCTCCGCCACCAGCCCAATCGAGCTAAACGGCGTTAACAAAAAGGCCTCCGGCGCCACGTAGACGAAGTCGGCGGTGGCGGCTAGGGCGGCCGAGAGCCCGATGGCGGGCCCGTTGAGGGCGAAGATGAGGATTTTCGGGTGCGTGTAGAAGGCGCGGGCGAGGGCGACGTTGTGAGCTATGAAGGAGGTGAGGTAGGTGTAGTATTGGGCGTTGAGTTGGGCGCGGGTGGGGTTTTGGAGGTTGGGGACCTTAATGGATGATGCGGAGACGTCGGCGCCGCTGGGAGTTTTTAAATTGTTAATGACCTGTATGCATTGAACGAAGGGTATAGACAAAAAAAGTTTAAGATTTTCAAAAGGGAGAAAGGAAGGACAGGAAGGAGGGAAGCGATGGACACAGAGGGAAGGAACTTACGCGGAGAAGAATTTGCCCTTGCCGATTAGGACGGTGGAGATGATTTCTTGGAGGAGGGCGATTTCTTGGAGGAGGCGGCCAAGGTAGTAGTATTGTTCTTGTGTGAGGGCATTTGCCTTTTTTTGGTTGTCGATGGTTACCACTGCCGTGGTGCCGATCGTTTCATATTTGAAGATGTCCATGATGGTTTATTTTTGATCGTGATCGCGAATATATGACTGTATATAAATATCGCGAGCAGGGTTCGTGGTTTAATTGTTAGATATGTTAATGATCCTGTTTTGACGATCTCCCTGAAAATTGACAAGAAAAATAAATCACGAATGACCATTACCAACCGGCCACACTGTCCTTTTTATACAAAATCATAAGACCGCATATAAACACACACTCTTCTCAAAACTCCGATCAATCTTGATTTGCCAAGCAAATACTTCGAATCCACGCCTCAATAAATAGGGACTTGGACTACGACAAATGGGGTTGAATGGTGAAGGGAGCCAATGTCAGATGTGACCCTGCCATAGATTGAAGATACTCAGGTTGCATTAGCACTCTTGGGGAATGTGTGGTGCGGTAATTTGGATGTGGAGTAATACTAATCCGAGGTTGCGTTTATCTTGAGAAGTGAGCTTGCTCCACTAGGTTTTGAATTATTTTAACCATTAACCTTGGTTACATTGCAATAGCTAGCCATAAATACCGGTATCAAACCCCCAGCCGGCCAATATGATTATTTTCCGTAGTCCCAGCCCCAGATATCCCCTCCTGTTCTATCTCATCGTTTTCTAATTCCCGATACAGGGAGCATTCCGCCCGTTGTGGTCTTTCACTATAATAATTCTTCGTCACAATATTCGTCAGTTTTACTCGACGTCTCCTGTATGCCTCAAATATTGAAAACATGATGTTATACTTTGAATCTATCTTAAGATCTTTAAGGTCTTTCTGTAATTGTACGGGCTAGCTTCCACTCTTACTAATGACAACGAGAAGAATAAAACGTTCAACATAATCACAGAAAAGTGAAATATTAAGTTTAGGTACAAATTTTCTTCCATCTCGTTCTGTTATTTATCGCATTCTTGTGAAAGGTCTGAAATACCCAATTAAGTAACTGAAATGCTGTTATATATGCTTCAACCCAATTCCTGTCTCAAGAAATGACTTGGAGTAATCTTGATCCTGTTCTTTTTTTTAATAACTTGTTAAAAACATGTCATAAATTATTTAAAAAGCACTAATAACCAGATTATGATATTTTAGGGAGGATAACATTGACATAATAGGTAGGGTTTGAGAAGTATCATAGGATCAGAGTTGGCAACATATTCTAATATTACAGCATGCAATAATATTTAAATACAAGAAGCTTAAATGCCAGCCTTTTATTGTTGCGAGTCTGTCTATCTCTCTAACCCCACATCTCCCTGTTCGTGATAGACAACTACCGGAAGCCATGTACTCCAAAGATAATCGATAGTTTTCAACCGAAACAAGAACACCCAATACTATAAACACAACAAAAACCTAAGTAACCAACACAATCATATACTTGACATGTTTCTCCAACCAAGTCTCCCACCTGTATCAATAGATTATCCTCCCCTAAACGCACATAACTTCTTCACCCAACTCTATTTCCGCGCCGCCATCCGACGAACTTTGGGGAATTGCAACGGCAACGCTAACTTGGCCATCGTCGCCATCTGCTTCGTCGTCGCATTCTTGTACTGCTTTGGTCTAGCGCCAATCTCCTTAAAAATCTGATCCATCCCCGCCGGATCCAATCCCAAATCAAACCGCAAATCTGTCGTATCCATCTCAAAGTTCTCTAGTGTAATCGCCCATACTGCCGCGTGTGTCATCGCCAACTGGTGGTGGAACTTGTCCATGATGCCGCCGACCGTGAACGTCTTGAAAAGATACGACGTAACCATCTCAGGGGCGCCCGCCTTGTCCATGAAGACGGCACGGGGGGGAACTTTGCGGCCGTCGCGGGTCTTCTTGCCGAGGTTGATGTACATGATGATGTAATACAGGAAGCGCAGCAGGCGCACGCGGTTAACAGCATCCGTGGACGTCGCAATGCGCATAAGTCTGCTAGCGACGAAGCGAGACCGCAACTCGACGTTCTTGTTGGCAGCTGCCGCGTCGATCCATTCCTTGATGGGGATCGACTGCAGGACTTCCCATCCGATAATGTACTCGGGCCTGTAGACATCCTGGATCTCAGTAGCGTCTATGTTGGGCGGGGGAATAGGCTTAGAGCTAGAAGCGGCAGCATCGAGCTCTTCTCTAGTCGCCATGGTCGACGAATTCTCCCTAACAGCGGTTAGCGTCGCCAGTTCAGCAGCGGAAAGCTTGACATCACCACTTTGCGCAGCGGTGGGAAGGGCATTGAGCATGACGTCGTCGATGGCCTTCTTGGCTTTGCGGGTACCGAAGGCCTTGTTGAGTTCGATGCGCTGGGCCATGCCGCGGAGGTTCTCAGCGGGGGTTTCGGCGGCCGTGGGCTGCCGGGCTTTCACAACGCCGCGGAGGAGCATCTTGTTGGCCTGGGTAAATTTGACGGTGGCAGTGGCAGGGTCGTAGACGCCAATGAAATGGTTGACATTGCAGGTGGCCATGGAGGTGCAGTCTTCGGCAGCGGTGTAGGTCATGATGGGATGGGCGTTGGCATGAAGGAGAGTCTCGGACTTGGTTTCCTTCTTCTTGCTGGAGGCGCGGGAGTAGGCGTGAAAGGGGACATTGGAGGGAATGTTGAAGTTGACGGAGGTATCTGTAGCAGATCATGGGTTAGTTTTTGGATAGTTATGCAAAAGGTTTCTGTCGGGTAGAGAGACGTACCGACAGCAGGAAGCCATTTGGGATTGGCCTTCAAAGCTCTCTCCAACTTGACAGGCTTGCCAATCTTCTCAACAGCCTGAGCCTTCTTCGAATAAACAACATCATCGCTTCTCTTCCGCTTCTTCTCGACCTGACTCGGCATTGTGCTATAGATTTCCAAGCCAAACCAAGGAAATAAAACAAAGAGTGGGACAAAATTCGGCTACAGAAGGCTATAGAGTGCAGGTATCATCAAGTTTATCAAAGAAAAAAAGTAATATGGGCAGCGTCGACCAGCAAACGTCGTTTCCACCGTTTTCGCCACCGCCTTCAAGCTTTTGCGATGCGCCGCTATAAGCCAAAACTTTTCTTGAAAAAAAAACCTGGGTCTGGAGAGCTTATCTTATTCAGCCGGAATTCAACCGTTATATCATGACAGGGATATAGCAAAGATCCCTGCACGAATGACAGGCCCCATACAAGACAATGGTGGGGCATTTCTACAACATGATGGGAAAAGGCATTGTGCGCTAGGCACGATGACGATGCTGTGGTACATTTAGAGTTTGAAGATGTATTCACGTGGGTAATATATTGATTAACCCCAAAAAATACAGTTGTCGCGGAACCACAAAACATCGCACTAATGCAGTAATTTTCAACTTGGAGAATCGGAACGTAAGAATGAAACAGGCAGTAGGAAACAAATTTGCTACTTGATCAAACCACCATCAACTAGCACTGGTAGCTATAGCACCACAGCTCATAACACGAAAATCGCATTCAAGACTTGAAAAGTTTAGAAATATTTTTTTATTTCTTGATAGAAAGACGTCTCCGCCATCTACCAATTCCGGGAAATTCTTTCATAAACTACCCGAAACCATCCCAAACGACCGTTTTGTTTCGTAAATAATTTCATTTCTCGTGATCATGAATGACCCACGACCTCCCAAGATGGCGCTGCAAAATTGTAAAGGTTATCGAAGAGTCGAGACGCAGATAAGGAGCCTCGGACTCCGGGGCAGACGTTGAAGAGCAATCAAAGCTGAGCGAGGGGCTTCATGTCGCGGATGTCAAGGTCGGAAAGGGTGTTGAGCGTTTATTTACTGTAAGGGAACACGTTAGATCTTGATCGTGGATGCCAATGACAAGATGGTGGAAACTTACGATCTCGCTCTCATCTTTCTTCTCTTACGCTTGAGGCGTCTGACTCTCTTCTTTCTCCACTTGGCTCTCATCTTGACCTGGAGGGAGGTTAGCGACCCGTCAAAAGATGTCACGAGTTGGAACTATCGATGACGATATTGTGCAAGGCAAGGTGTCGCGAGCTTCAGTATAATGAACAAAAGATGTGCGCTGCACAAAAACCAAACGAACTTATCGCCCAAAATCGAAATTTAATCGCATTGATGTCGTCAAGTCCGATGAGGTCGGGTGGTACTCACAGATTCTGTTGATAAGAGTCTTGGTAATGGATTGTGAAGTGTTAGATTGAATTCAGAGCAGGCGGCAATCTATTCTTTTGTACCAGCCGAATTTCGATTTAGGGCAATCTACCAACTTTGTGGCCCACACGCGCACGTGATTGAATTAATTTCCCAAGTCACGTGAATACATATAGAAATTTCTAATTTTACGCTAGACGCCCCACCCTTGTAGGTCTTTATGACGTTCTGCGGGGCTCTAATAAGCTGTGGGAAGCACAGCTGCAGCCACTTTTCTGGAGCTCCACCGAAAGCCCACTGAGCTGCTTAATTGACTCACCAACTTTTGGAGTTGCAGGCAATGAAGCTAGGGATGCTGGATTACCATTTTGGGACTTATGGTCTAAACTAAGACGATTTGATTGGCTTATGAGTTCAACGCTAAAGGTGTACGTCTCTTATCTCTTTTATGATGATTTTGAGCAATTACGACACCGATTTGACTGAAATTTAAGAAGAATACAGTAGAGATGGCGTAGTTTAGACGATCATGAAACCTTCCTAGGCGAATCAAATAATATGACCGTCTCCCAAAACTGAGTCCCGCTCAATTGAATCCCTATGGCCTGAGTCTAGACTACATTTCAAATTTCTTCTAAATCACACCGCCTCTCCGGATAGCAACATGTCCACCGACCTGCTAGTGACTTTGAAGTCGAGGCCAGCCAACAATCCTGTGGCTCATATCACCTTGAAACATATCCCAACCGGTGACATTTGTGCGTACCCCACCGCTGTGCCAGCTTATGGCGTCATATCCTAACCCTTGATGTCATAGGGGGGCTTGCGCTTGATGCAGTCCAACATGTATCCATAGGCCGAGCCGTAAGCAAGTACGTAAAGGTCCCGATGCCCTTAGAAAACCCTTCACAGATTCTAACCCCAATATATCGAAGCTCCATCATCCTTAATGACTATAATGTGTCCCGGATTCACTGTGAGATATACCCGGTCATTTTTGACAATGACAATGCTGATAAGCCATGCTTCTTTGCCCGTGACCGAGAGAGCAACATGGGCACTACGGTTAATGGACTTTCAATCGGCGGATATCCCAGAGGCTGGATCCTCAACCACGGAGACTTGATACGAATCGGCTGCTAGAAGTTCCAGTTTGTTCAGTACTACCGACGACCAGTAGCATGGTCCGATGATCAGAAAACAGCCAACGAGGTTTGTCATTTGAAGTCGGTTATGTAAATTAGAAAACTAATAGTAGTGTGCCATAGGCCCTCAAAGGCGATTATACGGTTTTACCTCATCTTCTTGGCTCGGGAGCGCAAGCAGATGTGTACGTTGCTCTCAATAAGAAAACAAATTCACAATCAGCCTGCAAACTTTTCCCGCTTGATGGGTCCGGTGCTGATGGCGTCCACACCGGGGCTCTAGCCCGCAGAGAATCCACAATATTGCGTAGTCTCAACCATGTAAGCTTCTACCCACAACGTCACCGAACTCACCGAGCCGACTGTAAATGCTATCCCCAGCTCCACCTTCTAACCAACTCCTTCACACAAGCCGAACGTTTTGGACTTCCATCACTCCGAATACAATGGGAGATCCTGGTATCTGTTTACTGCGTTATCAACAGGGGGCGATCTGTTCTCGTTTATGGCTGGCAACAGGCCCAATGAGTCGATGTTAAGGACAATTGTTCTGCAAGTGGCTATGGGTTTGGCACATATACATGGCCGCAAAATTGTACATCGAGATATCAAGCCTGAAAACCTGCAGTTTTCCATTACAGCCAAGATCACCTATCCGATTGTCATTGCTGATTTTGGCCATGCTGGATCACTGAGGAACCGAGAGTATCTGGATGATCCAGCAGGGACGGATGGATACCGCGCACCGTGAGTTTGGGCATGATTTATTGTGGGAAGTACATGCTAACAGGAAACAGTGAAATCCTCCAGAAGAAACCCTATCGCTATGAAGTCGATATGTGGTCCTTTGGAATCACGATTCTCCAACTTATAATCCCTTACGAATTCGGCTCGTTTTCCAAGCTCTCCCGCCACTGCTTCCAATCAGGAATTGATGAGCTCATCCCAGCATATCTCGAGAAAGGTGGCTATCAGCTCTCTCGTACCGGGCAAGACTTTATCCGGCGTTGTCTTACTCTAAACCCTGGTGAGCGACTGACTGCCGCCGAGGCTTTGAGGCATTCTTGGATCAACAAAGACAATGCTGATGCCAAGAAGACCTACAGGATTGTGTACAAAAAATGGTCTGCCATTCCAAAAATACAGCGAACGGCCATGAGAGAATATGGAAAGGTAGTCAAAGTGCGAGGGTATAAAGAGTCGGACAAGCCATCGAAACCCCCGGGGACTCTCCTAGATGAGACTGCACTTAACAAGAAGAAGCCAATTATACAAAAAGGACCCGGTCAAATAAGGGATCCGGCCAAAAATACCTCCATCTTACCAGAAAAAACACAACAAACATCTTCGGATGGCCCTGTACCTACCATTCGTCTCACCTCACGGGCCTTGGGGGACAGAACACCTCAACGGAAAAGATCGCCTCCAGCTTCCAACATACGACCAGCAAAAAAGCGAGTCCAAGGTATCCGAGTGCCAGACTCGGATTGCAAGAGTTCGCCTTCGCCAATCAAGCATCCGATTATCCTGACTCGAGTTCCGTCTGAAGAATTGTAACTAGGAATGGGATTGTTAACTGATGGAAAGGTGTCACGCCAGGAATCACCAATATTTTGTTTTTCTTGATTTGGCAACTTATATGCATCGAGTATCATTAATAACACCGAAGACTAACGGACTTCAGACACAGATTGAACAGAATTTTTAGAAATTGATTAGATTATAGAAAAATCAACAAAGCTACCAAATATGCCAAGAATCTATGCAAAATCGTATATACACGCAAAAAATGCAAATTCCAATCCAGATATTTTTAGACACCACTCCATTTGCCGAACTGCTTGTACCGCTTGTACTGAATTCCCAAGATTGCACGTCCACTCACATCCAACGAATCGTTCAGGATCCTCCGAACTTCTGGAGGTGTGATGTCGAAGATGGAATTCATTCCCAGCTCCAGAGCATCACGGACATCTCTCGGAACGTCAACCTTCAATTGCAACTTGACATAGGAAACCATAATCAAGTACATTTGTCTACCAGCGGCTCTCTTGGCGATATCAGCAGCGGTGTCGAGAGCGTTTCTGGGATTATGCTTGTGGCGAGCGACGCTGGCAGCCATAGGTTCACAAACAAGCGTCAACAGCCGAGTAAAGGCGGCAGCATGCTGACTCCAATAAGAGAAGTCGCCATCATGGATGCTTACAGATTGAGTACTCCATTTCCCAAGACGAGAGTCGTAAGGCATCAGAAGGAGACCAGACAGTAGAGACTGCAAAACGGCAATGAGGAGGTGGAAACGACCTTCAAGGCGGAGACGGAAACGGCGGATGATGGTTTCCATAAGCTTGCAGAGCCAAGTGTAGACCATGGGATGATTGCGGACAGCAGAGACCGAAGGAGCCCCTGATGAGACTTCACTTATAAGGGAGAGAGTCTGCTCAATGTTCCATTGCTTGAGATGCGCGGCGTGGCTGACGAGGAAGACACGCAGGATTTCGCAGATCTTGATGAAGATCTGGCCACTAGGGGCAGAAAGGGCAACTTGGATAAGTTTACCGTAAGCAGATGCAACAGAAGTTTTGTCTTCGATGTCAACTTTGGTGGCCTGAGAGGTTATGGTGGCACAGCGGTTGATGGCCTCGAGTTGGAGGCAGATGTCGGGGGCAGAGGGTAAGTTATCTATGAGGGAGTGGAAGTATGAAAGGAGATTGGTGCCCTTAAGAGAAGAAGTTATAGCATTGAGGGTATCATTCACAAGGACTCTGTAGTAAGTGGGTTCAAGGGTATCGGGGTAAGAAAGATCACTGGAGACACCGCTGGTAAACTGGGTTGGTGCAGTTCGGATAGGATCACGCTGAGTCCGAAGAAGGAACTCCCGCAACTTCCACCCAAGAAAGGTGCCATTAGTGATACCCGCAGAAGCTAGAGATTCCAACTTCTTCACATTTATTTTGGAGACTTCGGCCACAGATTCTTGAATGCAACGTGATGCATCAATGGCAGACAAGATAGCGTAAGGGAAGGAGTGTCCGATGCTAGAGTCAGACTGATACTCTATTATCAGAGCCTTGAGCATGGAAAGAAGAAGCTTCTCGGCCTTGGTCATATCAAAGGCATCTTCGTCCTTCAAAGTGATCGATCTGATAGTCTTCATTAGTGTCTGTAGAAGAACAATCCTAATGTGATGTTTGAGTAGATATTCGGCTTCTGAATTACAGCTCTTCATGAACTTCTTCACATCAGCAAGGAAGGCACGGCCCCATTCATCATAGTGCGTGGTCATTTGCTTGATAATGGCTGACGCCAAACTGGCAAAGAGGAAATCAAGACCGTAGACTTCCTTTAGCAGACGAGCCTCATTCTTGTTGCGGAAGCAGATAGAGGCGGCATCAGCCAAGGAAACAAGGTTGTCGAAACAGATACCCTCATAAAAAGTCGATCTTTTCATCATTTTTTTCATCAGATGCAACGCGATCTTCCATAAAGAGGGGTCATGAGTAGAGTTCTTGGTAAGGAATGCTATACTGGTCTTCATGACACTCTCGCGCTGGGCACGGCTAAAGCAATCGTCGGGTATTCTGGCCAAAACAGAAATTGCAGAGGACCGAGAGTTAGAAGAATCAGAAAACAGTATAGATATCAAGGAAGAGATGAGAGACTCGATGAGTTTTCTGTTGTTGATGATGTTTTCGTTGGCAATGAGCCCAGTCACGTACTCGAAAGTAGCACCATCCAAGGACTCGTGGTTGATGATGTTTTTGCGGATAAATTCGGGAAAGTCATCGGATTTGGCAGCAAGAAGTGGTACCAGGCGTGAGGATGTTTTAATGGCGATATCAAGATAAGGAGTGACAGGAGCCGAAGTATTGTCAGACTTTTTTGTCTTCTTGGAACCTACTTTGGCCAGGTTTTTAGCAACCTTAAGAGCAAGTGATGACACATCTGCTTCTTTCTCTCCATCGGGATACATTGACAGCCAGAGCCGATCTAAGAAGGCGAATGCTTCAATTGCATCAGGATCTGACAAAGACCCTTCAATCAGAACACCAGTTAGATCACCTTCAACCGATGTCCAGATTTGGTCGCGCTCCTCTGGTGAAATCCAAGCAACAACCTTTGACAGAATTGACCACCTCAATTTCTTGAGGGATAGCAATGCGGGAGTCCAGGTAAAGTTCTTCAAGACCAAACTGGCAATCCTGATTGCGGTGGGATCTGTGAAGTCCGGTGAGTTGATCTGGGATGCGATGGCGTCCAACAAAATGAAACGGGGTCCAGTGCAGACAGGCTCTTGCGCCGCAAGCCATTGAAGTAGATCATATAACTGGTTAGGAGTCATGTGGCTTTCAATACTACTGACAATGGAAGTGTCATGTCTCAGAGCATCATCCAACCAGGGTGAGGTTTCCAAGACGTTATTGGCCTCGCACACACAAAGTTGGACATACCACAGTTGCCAAAAAGCCTTGAGATCACGGGTTTCAGCATAAGCCTGCTTGATGTCACGGACAACTTGCTGGATATCATCTACACCATAAGTATCATCAGATGTGATGGCACTGGCACGTCTGCAGATCTCATCTGCCAGCAGCATTTGCCCCCAAGGCTGGAAGATTACATGACGATCGCAAGCCAGAACTCTGACAAGAACTGTCCATTCGGTGCTATCTGCCTCCAAAACATAGTTTCTGCAAACATTCTCCAATGATTCTCGGCGTATGCTGGTTTCGCGGTCCTTGGCGATGTCGAGGATGAGCTTCATGGCCACGAGCTTATCCGGAGAGTATTGTGAGTCAAGGGCCATCTTAACGGCCGAAAACAACTGGCATTGCCATGACTCACGGGTTTTGAGGGAGTTGATGTTCAAATCAGGGGCATCAATACTGAGAGTGTAAAAAACCGGGGCACAGATAAGGGCATTAGGATGGATAGCTGACAAAACAGCATCAAGGATTTCAGTAGATTCTGCAGTAATAAAGGCTGTTCTGGCAGGGAAAATGACAGCGTGAGTGTAAAAACTTTCAAGAGCCTGCTTCCAGGATATTTTTGAGATAGTATCGAGGTTCTGGTTTTCGGTTGAATGGTAGGTACGAGAATCGAGGTGGTGAATCAGCTGAAGAACAGTCAATGAAGTTTGTGTCGCGGCTTCGATGGCGTCAGCGTCACTAATACGATGGAGATTCCAGATGGTGGACATTGTGTTGATCCATTTTTCGGGGCTATTCAATGAGTTGATTGAAGTCGATAAACGGATCAAGGCCAGTTTCAGAATCGGAGCAACAATGGCGAGAGAGTCGGCAGCAGAAGAAGCAAAGAGAGACTTGATGTGTTCGGCACCCATGAGATCTCGGGTAGATAATCCTCTAGCTTTAAGGCGGCTAACCAAGGTGGTAAGAGCTCCAATCAAGGCCTGGGCACCGTCGAGCGCGCAGTCGGTATCCTTGAGCGCTTCCAAATCGAAAGTGGCTTCGTGAGATCGCTTGCACCTCCCGCTCTCATATGAATGGGAAGAAATTGCAGACTCGGAAATATTCTTCAAAGCCAACTGTAAGACAGTTATGAACTTGCGATCAGCCAAAGACTTTGCTAGTGAAAACAGCGGGATGCGACTAAACACCTGCTCCAAGATGGACCAAGTTAGAGGATATCGCCGCATGATTTCAGCTTGGGGCTTTGTCGCCGGACCATTCATAATCTTGAGAAGCCATCTCAGTATAGTCTCCTCAGCAGCATGGTATTCGTCATCGATTGACGTCATCAACAGCTTCCACAACTCACTTAACGTCTCACCCTTAGCTCCAGGACCAGCCTTTTCCAACGTTCTGGCCAGCTTCGCCAGTGAATTATTGGCCTTTTCTATTGTTAGATCAGACAAGCGTAATCATTTACCAGCGTAGATAGTTCATTCTTACCTTCATTCTGTGTTGATTTGCGATTTCGGTGCAATCCCTCATGTCACACGCCAACAAACGAAAATGTCGAGGTCATCAACATGGTATGCGCCAAAAATTTTAGTGGGGCCTTCCCAAAATAAATTCTGCCACTGCAAGCTATCTAAATTTGGCAAGCAGCCCTCACCGCCCTCAAGGGTCCCAATTCCGGCTGGTTAAGCTCGGCATCATGTTTGAGGGCCCTCTAGATGAGAAAAAACCTCCCTTGTCAAATGCCAACGCAACTCTTTCTCCCCCGATATTCCGGCGCCGCCACCACTCATTTGATCACTCTCCCACGAAAATTGAACCATCTGCTACAATGTCCCAGTCCACTACTCCCTCCCCCGTTGCCCGCCCTGTTAGCGAAGCTCTCCTGAACGAGAAGGTGAGTTTTTTTTTCTTCCGGGGTCGAACCCGCTTTACTGAATGCCGCCAATCCGTCTTGCGGCCTGACAGTCGTATTGCACACCGGCTCCGTAGGCCACCAAATGCCGGAAAACTCCGGCGATTAGACCCAGATCATCAATTGGCATTTTTGACTAACTTCCACATGCTCAATTTGTTAGTGGGATCACTGCCTTTCCAACCTCATCGTCAAAAGTTCCCTCGGTCTAGGTTTCGGTATCGTCTTTTCCGTCCTGCTGTTCAAGCGCCGCGCCTGGCCTGCTGTCATCGGTGTCGGTTTTGGTGCTGGACGTGCCTATGAGGAGTGTAATGTCAGCCTGAAACTTGCTGCCAAGAACTTGAAGAACCAGAACTAAATTTTGTCGCGTGGACAACTAGACGATGTCGGCTCATATTGGGGAGAACAGAATGATGACCAATTGATGCTTGGCTTTGGCTGATTGCTTTCACTGTAGAGAGAATATTTGGAGGGCGGATTTATGGCAGAATTCATGTTGGTGGCGCACATAACTTGGTCTGTTGCATGTCTTGCTTGCCAGTGTATAACACATCACCATATAGACGACTCTTGTATCAAGATGAACATGAATATCGAATTTCTTCTGTGCACCAATGATAGTATTTTGTGTCAATTTATCTAAAGACTTGTTCTATGGATAGGTTTTATGAAATATAGAGATTGAAGAAAACTTTTGAACTATGATGTCTAGTTGAGATACATGGTTTACATGACGTTTTAAGAATGATCCTATGACCAAAGGTAGGGTTATATTAATTTGAGGGTTATGGCGTAAACAACTTAAGTTGCAGTAACAAAAATTATGGTTATGGAAAACTTATCTTTATCCAGAGACAACCAAACAAAATTTGAGGTAAAATTTATCCTTGGCACATTGTTATTTGAAATGAAGCTGTCTTTGTTGTAGTTAACCATTGTTTTTGTGATGGTTGGAGAGGCCTACGGTCGAAATTTAGCCACTGCATAAACTCATGATCTTAGGTTGTTGAGGTATGACTAAGCATACACCCCTGCACTTAGCAATTGGACAAAGCACGGCTGAAGGAAATTTTTGGGTAATTATATGCAAGGCTGGCGATAGTTGTTCCAGCAAGCATCAACGCAGTGTCGACGTGGATATAGGCACGTTAGCCGTATGCAACAAAAGAGTTCTGTGTTTTATTTTCTTTGATTTCGGGATCGTTACAACTTGAGGTTATTGTGATAGTTCAGCAGACCTTGACTCTAAGTGTACACCCGCGTGCTTACTAGACCTGGCGCGTGCGATCGCGTTAAGACGATCAGCCTGCGCTTTTCAAAAAAAAAAAAACGGTTCGTCTCCACTCTGTTATGATATCGCCGTTTGTCCCAGACCAGATGAACATTAGACTAACATTATTGTGTCATCAGGAAAGATGCCAAGTGTTCCTCCACCTCCGCCTCCGGGCTGGGCGGGGCCCCCCCCTCCTCCGCCTCCCTCATCTCAACCCCCGCCTCCATCCGCACCGGCCCCGCCACCACCTGGTTTTCGACCTGCGAATTCCGCCCACATTAATAAGTTTGCCCATAAGAAGAAAGAATGGCTCCGCGATCGTCGACAACGGTTTGGCGAGAAGCGCAAGGCCGGCTTTGTGGAGACACAAAAGGCCGATATGCCTCCCGAACACTTGCGGAAAATTGTTCGAGATATCGGTGACATTTCTCAGAAGAAGTACTCAAGTGACAAGCGGTCATATCTTGGTGCTTTGAAGTTCATGCCTCATGCCGTCATGAAACTTTTGGAGAACATGCCCATGCCCTGGGAGTCTACTCGTGAAGTCAAAGTCCTGTACCATGTGAATGGTTGCTTGACTCTTGTTAACGAGATTCCCCGTGTTATCGAACCGGTATTCTTTGCGCAGTGGGCTATGATGTGGGTGTATATGCGCAAAGAGAAGCAAGATCGTCGTCTCTTCAAGCGCATGCGCTTCCCCCCGTTCGATGACGAAGAACCTCCTCTGTCTTGGACCGAAAACCTGGAAGATATGGAGCCTTTGGAACCTATCCAATTTGAACTCGATGAGGATGATGACCATGCCGTGTACGAGTGGTTCTACGACCATCGACCTCTTTTAGATACCCCTCACGTCAATGGTCCTAGCTACAAAACATGGAATCTCAGTTTACAACAAATGACGACACTATTCCGGTTGAGTCGACCGCTCATCTCTGACGTTATCGACAAAAACTACTTCTACCTCTTCGACCTTCCTAGTTTCTTCACTGCCAAGGCACTGAATGTCGCCTTCCCCGGTGGAGCTAAGTTCGAACCCCTCTACAAAGACATCGACCCCAACGACGAAGACTTTGGCGAGTTTAATGCCATCGACCGCATCATCTTCCGGATACCCACGAGAACAGAATCAAGAGTAGCATACCCATACCTTTATAACTCGTTACCTCGCAGCGTTCATCTAGCTTGGTACTCATACCCCCAGGTTGTTTACTCTAAGCCTGAGTCCCCAGATCTTCCGGCTTTCCACTTCGATCGGCGGTTACACCCTATCTCTTCTCGTAATGTCAAACCTATGAACGTTGAGATTTCACATGAAGATGAAGTTTTCGGTATTGACAGTAATGAGGAGCCCGAGGACTCGTTCTTTGAGCTCCCTCCTGAAGTGCAACCGTTTTTGGATGAGGAAGACCTGGAGAGTGAGGATACTGCCGATGCTATTCAGCTGTGGTGGGCTCCATTCCCATTCAATCGTAGATCTGGTCGTATGGTTCGCGCACAAGATGTACCGCTCGTTAAGCAGTTCTACCTTGAACACCCGGTACCCAATGATAAGAATAGGATCCCCATCAAAGTTAGCGTTTCATACCAGAAACTGCTCAAGACTTACATCCTGAATGAACTTCACAGGAAGCCTGCCAAGTCACTCAACAGCCAGAACCTTCTGCGGTCACTCAAGCAGACTAAGTTCTTCCAACAGACTACTATTGACTGGGTTGAAGCTGGTCTGCAGGTGTGTCGGCAGGGTTTCAATATGCTGAATTTGTTGATTCACCGCAAAAACTTGACCTACCTGCATCTTGATTACAACTTCAACTTGAAGCCTGTCAAGACCCTCACCACCAAGGAACGCAAAAAGTCTCGTTTTGGTAATGCTTTCCATTTGATGCGTGAAATATTGCGCTTGACGAAGCTCATTGTTGATGCTCAAGTGCAGTATCGCCTGGGTAACATCGATGCCTTCCAGCTGGCTGATGGTATCCTGTACGCCTTCAATCATGTCGGTCAACTGACTGGTATGTACCGATACAAGTATAAGCTTATGCACCAGATTCGTACTTGCAAGGATTTGAAGCATCTCATCTATTACCGGTTCAACGCTGGTCCCGTGGGTAAGGGTCCTGGTTGTGGTTTCTGGGCTCCCGCGTGGAGGGTTTGGTTATTCTTTTTGCGTGGTATCATCCCGCTGCTTGAGAGATGGCTTGGAAACTTGCTTTCTCGTCAGTTTGAAGGTCGTCATAGCAAGGGTGTTGCTAAGACGGTCACCAAGCAGCGTGTGGAGTCACACTTCGATCTGGAGTTGCGTGCTTCTGTCATGAGTGATTTGATTGATATGATGCCTGAGGGTATCAAGCAGAACAAGTCCCAAACTGTGTTGCAACACCTTTCCGAGGCTTGGAGATGTTGGAAGTCAAATATCCCTTGGAAGGTCCCTGGCCTGCCCGCTCCTATTGAGAACATCATTCTCCGTTATGTCAAAGCCAAGGCTGATTGGTGGATCTCGGTCGCTCACTACAACAGAGAGCGTATCCGTCGTGGTGCCACGGTTGACAAGACTGTTGCCAAGAAGAACGTTGGTCGTTTGACTCGTTTGTGGCTCAAGGCGGAGCAGGAGCGGCAGCACAATCACATGAAGGATGGTCCCTATGTCTCTACTGAAGAGGCTGTCGCCATCTACACTACTACCGTGCAATGGCTGGAGTCTCGAAAATTCTCCCCTATCCCCTTCCCCAGTGTTTCCTACAAGCACGACACCAAAATCCTTATTTTAGCCTTGGAACGTTTGCGTGAAGCTTACTCGGTCAAGGGTCGTCTCAATCAAAGCCAGCGCGAAGAATTGGCTCTTATCGAGCAAGCTTATGATAGTCCTGGTACTACTCTCGAACGTATCAAGCGCTTTATGCTTACTCAACGTGCGTTCAAGGAAGTCAGCATTGACATGAATGACAATTACAGCACCATCAACCCCGTCTATGACATTGAGCCTATGGAGAAGATTACAGATGCTTATCTCGATCAATATCTATGGTACCAGGCCGATCAACGCCATCTCTTCCCTGCTTGGATTAAGCCTTCAGATTCCGAGGTTCCTCCTCTTCTAACATACAAGTGGACTCAAGCTATCAACAACTTGGATGGTATCTGGGATACTTCCAACGGCGAGTGCAATGTCATTATGGAAACTGAGCTGTCCAAAGTCTATGAGAAGGTTGAATTGACCCTTCTCAATTCTTTACTTCGTTTAATCATGGACCACAACTTAGCTGACTACATCACTGCCAAGAACAACGTTCAGCTCACCTACAAGGATATGAACCACGTCAATAGCTACGGCATGATTCGTGGTCTTCAGTTCTCTGGTTTTGTCTTCCAATTCTACGGTCTGGTTCTTGATTTGTTGCTACTCGGTCCCCAGCGTGCTAGTGAAATTGATGGTCCTCCCGGTAGCCCTAACGGCTTCCTGCAGTTCCAGGATAAGGAGACGGAAACTCGCCACCCCATTCGTCTCTACACTCGTTACATTGACAAGATCTGGATTTTACTCCGCTTCGACGCCAAAGAATCGCGTGAACTTATCCAGCGCTATCTCACAGAACAGCCGGATCCCAACTTTGAAAATGTCATTGGCTACAAGAGCAAGAAGTGCTGGCCTCGTGATTGCCGTATGCGTTTGATGCGTCATGACGTCAACTTGGGCCGCGCTACTTTTTGGGATCTCAAGAACCGCCTGCCTCGTTCTTTGACAACTATTGAGTGGGAGGACAGTTATGTTAGTGTATACTCTAGGGACAACCCGAACTTGCTCTTCTCGATGTGTGGGTTCGAGGTCCGTATCCTGCCCAAATGTCGGAACCAGAATGATGAATTCTCGGTCAAGGACAGTGTCTGGTCACTTGTAGACAACACTACCAAGGAACGTACCGCCCACGCCTTCCTGCAGGTCACTGAGAATGATATTGCCAAGTTCAACAACCGTATCCGACAAATTCTTATGTCTTCAGGCTCTACGACTTTCACCAAGATTGCCAACAAGTGGAACACCGCCCTCATTGCTCTTTTTACCTACTACCGTGAGGCCGCTGTTTCCACTATCCCTCTTCTCGACACTATTGTCAAGTGCGAGACTAAGATCCAGACTCGTGTCAAGATTGGTCTCAACTCCAAGATGCCTTCCCGTTTCCCTCCTGCCGTCTTCTACACACCCAAAGAACTTGGTGGTTTGGGTATGATTTCCGGTTCGCACATCCTAATTCCCGCAAGTGACAAGCGGTGGTCGAAGCAAACTGACACTGGTATCACCCACTACCGTGCCGGTATGACGCACGATGAGGAAACTCTCATTCCGAACATCTTCCGTTACATCATTCCCTGGGAGGCCGAGTTTATTGACTCTCAGCGTGTGTGGACGGAATACTCTCAGAAGCGTCTTGAGACCAGTCAACAAAACCGTCGTTTGACCCTAGAGGACCTTGAAGACAGTTGGGATCGTGGTCTGCCCCGTATCAACACTCTATTTCAGAAGGACCGTAGCACACTCAGCTTCGACAAGGGTTATCGTGTTCGCTCCGAGTTCAAGATTTACCAACTCATGAAAAGCAATCCCTTCTGGTGGACCAGTCAACGTCACGATGGTAAACTGTGGAACTTGAATGCCTACCGTACCGATGTCATTCAAGCCCTTGGTGGTGTTGAGACCATTCTTGAACACACCCTGTTCAAGGCCACTGGCTTCCCTTCTTGGGAGGGTCTCTTTTGGGAGAAGGCTTCTGGTTTTGAAGAGTCCATGAAGTTCAAGAAGTTGACCAACGCTCAGCGTTCCGGGTTGAACCAGATTCCTAACCGTCGTTTCACGCTGTGGTGGTCACCCACTATTAACCGTGCCAATGTTTACGTTGGTTTCCAAGTCCAACTGGATTTGACTGGTATCTTCCTTCACGGTAAGATTCCCACGCTCAAGATTTCGCTGATTCAGATCTTCCGTGCTCATTTGTGGCAGAAGATCCACGAGTCAGTAGTCATGGATCTGTGCCAGGTCTTTGATCAGGAGATGGAATCTCTGGGTATCGAGACGGTTCAGAAAGAGACAATTCACCCTCGTAAATCCTACAAGATGAACTCTTCTTGTGCGGATATCCTCTTGTTCGCTAGTCACAAGTGGTTCGTCACTCGTCCCTCTTTGCTTTACGACACCAAGGATGTTATTGAGACCCATTCCACTCACAAGTTCTGGGTTGATATCCAACTTCGTTATGGTGATTACGATTCTCACGATATCGATCGTTACACGCGTGCGAAGTACCTTGACTATACTACCGACTCCGGTCTCTACCCCAGTCCCACTGGTCTGATGATTGGTATCGATCTGGCTTACAACCTCTATTCAGCCTATGGTGTGTACTTCCCTGGTCTGAAGGTTCTCATCCAGCAGGCTATGGCCAAGATCATGAAGGCTAACCCTGCGTTGTACGTTCTGCGTGAACGTATTCGCAAGGGTCTTCAACTGTATGCTTCCGAGAGCAATCAAGAGTTCCTCAACTCTCAGAACTACTCGGAGCTGTTCAGCAACCAGACTCAGCTTTTCATTGATGACACCAACGTGTATCGTGTTACTATCCACAAGACCTTTGAGGGTAACTTAACGACTAAGCCCATCAACGGTGCCATCTTCATCTTCAACCCCCGTACTGGTCAGCTCTTCCTGAAGATTATCCACACGAGCGTCTGGGCCGGCCAGAAACGTCTTGGTCAGCTGGCCAAGTGGAAGACAGCTGAAGAAGTCGCCGCGTTGATTCGTTCGCTTCCCCATGAAGAGCAGCCTCGACAACTTATTGTCACCCGTAAGGGTCTTCTGGATCCCCTTGAGGTCCACTTGCTCGACTTTCCCAACATCTCCATTCGTGCTTCTGAGTTGCAGCTTCCTTTCCAAGCTGCGATGAAGGTTGAGAAGCTTGGTGACATGATTCTGCGGGCGACTGAGCCTCAGATGGTTCTGTTTAACCTTTACGATGACTGGTTGAAGAGCATCTCTTCATACACTGCCTTCTCTCGTCTGGTTTTGATTCTCCGTGCTCTTCATGTCAACCAGGACAAGACAAAGCTCATCCTGCGTCCTGACAAGACAGTTGTCACTCTTGACCATCAGATCTGGCCTTCTTTGACAGATGAGCAATGGATTGGCATTGAAACCCAGCTGCGTGATCTCATCCTGCTCGACTACAGTAAGAAGAACAATGTCAACACCAACTCGCTTACCAGCAGTGAGGTGCGTGATATCATCCTGGGTATGGAAATTTCTGCCCCTTCTATGCAGCGCCAGCAGGCCGCGGAGATCGAGAAGCAGCAGCAAGAGCAGGCTCAGCTCACCGCCGTAACCACCAAGACGCAAAATGTTCATGGTGAGGAGATTGTAGTCACGACGACTTCGCAGTTCGAGCAGCAGACTTTTGCCAGCAAGACGGAATGGCGTACGCGTGCTATCGCCACTGGCAACCTCCAAACTCGTGCCAACAACTTGTATGTGTCGTCGGTTGATTCCGACTCTGACGACAGCATCACGTACATCATGCCCAACAACATCCTCAAGAAGTTCATTACTATTGCAGATCTGCGTGTGCAAGTTGCTGGCTACCTGTATGGTACTTCACCTCCAGGTACCAACGGCCAGATCAAGGAGATTCGCTGCATCGCCATGGTTCCCCAGGTTGGCCAACTGCGCTCGGTGAATCTGCCGCAGCAACTACCGACGTCTGATCAACTTGATGGTCTTGAACTTCTGGGTATCATTCACACTGTTGCTGGTAACGAGTTGCCGTACATGTCTGCTGTTGACGTGACTCAAGCTGCAAAGCTGACGGAAGCTCATGAGGCCTGGAATCGTGAGAGCACCATCACTGTTGCTGTCTCTTTTACTCCTGGTTCCGTGTCACTGTCTGCCTGGGGTCTTACTCCAACCGGTTACAAGTGGGGTTTTGACAATAAGGACCTTGGCTCCGATCAACCTGCGGGCTTCACTACGTCGATGGGCGAAAAGCGGAAGATCTTATTATCGCCGCGGTTTAGAGGTTTCTTCTTGGTTCCGGAGAGAGGATTGTGGAACTACAGTTTCCTGGGTACCAGCTTCGACGGGTTGGCAAAGAGAGCTGTGCGCCTCAAACTGGATACTCCTTTGCCGTTCTACAGCGAGGAGCACCGGCCGATTCACTTCCATGATTTCTCACAGTTTGAAGAATCGGGTGTAGATCGCGATGATGTGTTTGCTTAGAGTGGTTGGGGAATAAAAAGCTCGAGGTGCTTTAGGCTGGAGTTTTAAAGGGTTGTTTGTCATTCTTTGGTTGTGATGGAGTAGATCTAGCTTTCTATTTGGCTTATTGCTGTTGTTTGGATTCTTGGTTTCTCATCATTCTATGCATGTATCATGGATCGGTTCTGGTCATTGTCATTATCTGTACAGTTTAAATTTCATATACACATTTGAGTGTTTACCGCTTTGTTTTTGTTTTTTTATATTCATTTTTATTGCCTTTACTTATTGCCTATTTGTAATCATATTACTGTGACATTCCGCATGTTTCTATAGTTTGGCCCAAGGACTCATTGTGTCATGAGCTTTCCGCATGGCCCATAGCATCCATCCTATAGCCAATAGATTTGATAACCTAAACCCCGAGTCCCCGATGTCAAGACTAGCGTTTATTTGATCAATGCGCCCCGTGGTGGCTATGCTTTTTTGACTTGGTGGCTATTGTCCCGGGCCGGCGAAAGTCGTTCCGCAGACGCCGTGATTAAGCAAGCATCTACCAACGTGAATGAGCCATTCCAAGTTATTTTTATGGTACTACTTGGAGTAATATAATATATACCCGGCCGCCAGGTGTCATCAGCCCCGGATCATATCCCCCTTCCAGCCTAGCCCCATAATGCTACCATCATATCTCTATTTCTCCCCGTCATGGACCGTCCCGCCGTCCCACAGTTCCTTTTCTTTTCTTATTTTTCTCATCTCATCCCATTCCGTCCCATCCCATCTTAAATAGCCCTTTCACACAGCCTTGTTTGCGGCGACATTTGTCAACACACTGGGAGGAGGATTCCTTAGTTAAGAGGTCAAGTTTATGCATTCTGAGTTTGCTTGTTTTGGTGACAAAGTTCGTTCGTCTGTCTGTACTTTGGGGTGGCAGAGCGCGGGGTGAGAGTGGACGGGGGTATTAGTGTTGATTTAATTTCGGATGTGGGGAGATTGCGGTTTATGCTTATGCGATTATGTTGCTGCTGGGGTAGGGGTTTATAGTTAGGGTTTTGATATGTTGTGTAAGTGGGTGATAGCCGGGGGCTGATGGTAAATGATAGTGATGCACGGTTGTATTTCGTGTACCAGTGCATGAATCTGTAGATACTAGGCTGGAGTTGAATGACAATGCTCATCTACTTTTTTATTTTTTATTTTTTTTCAAAAGGTACTTTGTGAGGTGAAATTCTAATAAGGGACTGAGGCAGACCAGTAGTGGTGGGGCGATTACGGGTGGCATTCAGTTGGCGGGAGCGAGAGCAAGGGGAATGTCGTGGGAAGTGGAACGAAGGGCACTGCTATGAGTAGCTGAGACTTGGAGAGGAAGGGGGAGAGTAGGTATATATGATGTAGGTGGCCGAGGAGGATGACTTGCATGGTGACTTGGATGACGGGCAGGAGACGTGTGTGTGTGTGCTTGGCTGTATGTTGGCTCATGTGTACGTACATCATTTTCCTTTTGTTTTTATAAACAGACTGATATGGTTCATTGGTTGACGCCCGGATACTAATAATAACCACAACCACAAGCCGGTGAATTATATGACTATTATTATTTTGGTTTGCCTTGTTTCTATACATCGCGGAGATATACGTACAGCGTCCTTCTCTTTTTATCCATCTATGTTTGATTCCCCAGCTCCTCAGACTCACAGGCCTTGTATGTATATAGTACACAGTGATAATTTTTCAAGGCTCCCCTCTGGAACGTAGACCAGCCCGGGCAAGCTGAACCAAACTTTCCCCGGGCTCGGCGCACACATAGAATAAAGTCAATTTCCCGCTTCTGATCCCTGATCTCTCCATTAATCCCCGAAAATTAATTCATGTCAGAACCTGCAAATGTAGAGACAAAGTCAAAGGCAAAGATACAAGATGATATCAATCTAACTGTTAGTGAGCAAACGTTGTCGACTTGACAGCGTTGAGTAGAAGAATTATTTTTTGGTGTAATTTCTTTAGGGTTACAATTCATGTATCGTCGAGTATATACGAAATGAGATGGGATAGATAAGAAGATAAGAACGGGAGAGAAAGAGAGAAAGATGATAGGTCATGTACAGAAGATACATCAGCCTAAGCTTTTAGACGAGACCTCAACCGACGTCTCCACCTCGACCAACTTGTCAGTGTCTATAACATCAGCCCATCTTGATGTGTATCTACGTATTAACAAGCGCTTTTATATTAATGACTTTTGTCTTCTGCAAGTGTACAAGTCCCTCTTCATCCCATATATCATATTAATAAGAGACAAGATATATAATAACGCAGAAAATCAAATGGGAAAGGAAAAAGTTCCGTCTTATGATTAACGACTATTTACAAACAAGCTCCCGGATTGCCCCATTGTACGGCGCAAGCGTGCGTTGATGGCACACCACACGATTAATTCCGGTAAGATCACATACATACATTTGACAATTATTGATCAAATGGATGATTGGTTGGTTTGGTTTGGTTTTGGCTTTGGTAGGATAGAAGAGGCAGCCGTTGCGGCGAGAGAAGGTATTTGGAATTCTGGAGGGGAGAGTCCAGTTTGCTGAGGTGCACAAGCCAAGAAAGCAATATTGTTTGCATGAAGTTTTCAGCATCGCATAGCCTGCTTGGCTGGATTTCCAATATAACCAGGGCATCGTAATCATCATAATCATAATCATCATCACGAACGAAGTTCAGACCGAATGTGGATGGGGTTTCTTCACAAGAAGGGAAAAAGAAAAGAAAAGAAAAGCCTATGTGGGCAGTGGAACGGATTGGGAAGAATCATGGTTTTTGAATGTTATCGTTCAGTTTCTGGGGTTGCTGATGTATGATCATTGCGAGAGTTTGGAAGAGAGGGTGATTGCGGGATCGGGTTGGCGGAGTTGGACAGGACGATGTTAAGCGGTAGCATTCAGATTTTTGTTAATTTGACATTAAGTTGAGAGTGGATCATAGTAGCGACAGCTAGGAATACTACCAAATCAATATATTCTGGAAGCATTAAGAGCCTTAGGATATTTTTACTAGTGACAGATTATGGACATATAGCCGGCGACTCGACGTATAGTGTACTTGCCTACCACTCACGATTGTTTACACCATGCCGCTTAGTTTCTTCAATATAATATATAGAACCAGCGGTATCGTTCATTGTAGATAATATCAACCGCCTATAGTCTCCTGTGCCCCATCCCTATCAGTGCCTGTAAGATCACTATACTCTCGTGAGCCGCCAGCCCACCGCCTGCTCGGCTACCTATCCGCCCCAAGCACCGTCCTCAGTAAACAGCACTAGTGTCACTCCTATAGCATATAGATAACTTGGCAATAGACTGCAGCTTGCCTTCTGCTGGTTGATATCCAGATTTGACGGTTGCTCGTTGCCGGTATCAAGAGGGTTACAGCCGGCACCCAGGTGAACCCCTACCCAACCTTGCCACCCATCAAACCTTTGTCTCTATCCATAAATCTCCGGTCCAAAAATAAGACAGCTACTATGCCGTGTCATGGCCTCTGTGCTTTTTTATACTTCTTGTATCCGTTTGGTTGGGATGGGGATGAATGGGTAGCGGCGGCACAGCGCGGCGCAGAGGACCCGATGAACACTACCATCCCGTCAAGAAGCACATCAATCACCTCTCAAACTCGCTACTCTTCAAGAAAGGAAAAAAAAGAGGAAAAGGAAAAGGAAAGAAAGAAAGAAAAATGAGAAAATCGGAGAATTAAAAAAAAAAACACATGATTAGGTCAAGTTGAGTTGCCGCCAAAGGTTAAAATGCCAATCATACTGTAGTCTTTAACTTGCTGTTTGATCATCGCCGGGAGGGGTTTTTTCTTCTCCTCAATACAGACCTAGTATTATATATAGCATTAAGCTTTTTCTCTTCTTTTCTTTTTGGTGTCCAACCTGGAGTGATCATCACACATTCGTCTGTGTACAAAAGCCGCCTGATCGCTGTGGACCCCTCCCATCCTATAAGTCAAAAATTTCAGACAATGACAAACCGGATGTCGTCGGATGTATTTTATGGACCTATGCAAAAAGTGGTGTCTGTGGGAGGGTTTTTTTTCTGAGTCGAATTGAGTACAAACGAACAAAAGTTATCGCCGTCGTCTCAAGAAAAAAAAAAAAGAAGAAGAAAAATTACAGTGCGCGCGGGGCGTCGAGGGGTGTGAAGTCGGTGATTAAGTTGGTGATAGGATGAGGACCGTTTATGCAGAGTTGACCAAAATAGCTCGGTGGAAATATCGTGTGTATCAACTTGTTTGATTGCTTTCTTGGACGCAGAAGATAGTAATTGGTATGCTTTGGGTATACTTGACAGTTACTTATCAAGATTAATTATAAACAATAGTACCCATCTTATGTGTCAAGTTCAGAAAAGAAAAAAAAAAAAAAAAGCTTTACGCTTGTGTATATACACACCTATAACACATATCTTGTTTCCACCTGCTGCTACCCGCTGTGCCATATATGATCATCTCCTTTGACATTCGAGGCTGGTATACATTGATACATTATTTACTTACCACCACAGCCCACATAGCAATCACCGGATGCTGCAATACTTATGGCCAAATAAACGGGGTAGCGAGGCTTGGAGGAGGAGCTGTGTGGAATGTTGGAATGTTCAATGACGGGATCTAGAAGGTTAGTGGAAGTTGGTTGGCATTTTTCCGTGGGAACTTTTTTTCAAGTTACGGTTTGGACTGTTTGATCCTTGGATGTTGTCACCGCTATTATGGAGATTATCCTATAGTAAAGGAGTTATATCAGCTCTAGAGATTTTCTTTTTTTTTTTTTCAACTGCTAGATTGAAAAATGAAGAAAGTTAATGTTGACGTCGTATTTGTGTTAGGGTCAAGAGTTATAACTTCCATTTAAGTGTTGTCATTTCCCAAGATGGAAATATTCGGTTGTTAATTAACGACAGACTGGTAAAGAATAACAAAGAAAATTTCTGAAGCTAGTGTAGCAAATGTAATCCAATTCTGTGGTCAAGAGCATGTTGATTACAATTACACCTGTTCACAATGAGCGATTTGCCCCAGCAAACCAACAACCACTCTCTTAAACCAACCATTCTGCACCTTCGCTTTGCGAGACACATGCAAAATCCTCCAACCAATCACTGCATCTGCGTCAAAGATTCCGCCAACCCACTTCGTAAAATCACCAATCACCAAATCACATTCTTTCTTTTTTAACTCTCCAAAAAAAAAACACTTGTCCCCTTTCATTTCCTTGGAATATGGGTCTCACTACCCTTGGTTTCCCTGTCCGTTCGTTCATCCCATATATCATATATCCGGATGTTCGTCAGATGACAAGATGACAAGATGACATTGTCGGTATTTGGTTGAGGTTCGGACTAGCTTGCTTCACTTGGTGTTTGGGGCCGCTGGAAGCGGTGGAGTGGCATTGGTAAGAAGGGTCGGTGTTTTTTTTTTGTTGTTATTGTTGAAACGATAGCGTTGCTTCAGATTTTTGGCGTTGTTGTTGT
The DNA here is from genome assembly GCA_017139545.1 of Ambrosiella cleistominuta. NCBI lineage: Eukaryota > Fungi > Ascomycota > Sordariomycetes > Microascales > Ceratocystidaceae > Ambrosiella > Ambrosiella cleistominuta. The sequence goes on along the minus strand of JABFIG010000032.1, from coordinate 33,432 downwards.
TGTTGTTGTTGTTGTCGTCATCATCATCGTCGGGGGTAGGTTTGGGTAAGTCCGGTTTTTTGTAGGGGAATTTAGTGGCGTCACGGAGGTCTTGTACTCTTTTGAGCCTGTTAACTTTCACTTGTAAAAGAAAGAAAAAAAAAATCAGATGTCATTTTAGATCTTTGGGTCGATGACGCTCAGACATAGTCAGTACCCCCCTGTGAGAACGAGAGAGCATGACACATAAACACAAACTGTTGCTGTTACAGTGTGTCGAGCCACTCGAGCCAGGCTGTGCGGAAAGAGAAGCCTTCTGGAAGACATGGAGACATGGATTGAAAATGGATTGAAAGGCTATATACTTACTGTGGTCTTTTAAATGTCAATATAACGGGATCGTGTTTGTGTCGTGTGCCCTGGATGACTCGGGTAGTAGCACGACACATAAGTAGATACATCGATTTTTTTGTCAGCTGCTCTGAAATGTACATTGGTAGAAAACCACTGATTATTATCACATGAAAATGTTTTTTTAAAAAAAAAAAAAACTTATTGTACATCTGCAGACACACTCCGGATATCCACAGCCGCCACAACGATTCCATCTGCACCCACTTAAATCCTCTTCAAATCGGTCCGGCAGTCTTTGTCTCCATCCAACTATCCAGCTCTTTACTTAAATCTGCATCTCACCAACCACCATCACCGCCCCTTCAACTCCCAAGCCCAATGCCAATCTCATTCCTAAATAGACAAGAACCATTTCCATGCCCACTTCAGCCCCACCACGTTCACCGCCTGAACAAGTTAAATTTAAATATACTCCGTCAGGCTGGAAGTGGATGCAGCGACAGGGAGACCGACTTTCTGGTCAGCCATTCTCTATCTGTATGTATACATACGATATGTGGTTTAGATAATTAGTTACATGTGTAATAAGATCATTGACTAGGCGGTAGCTAAGTGGGTGGTTGTGCATGACGATGGAGCTTCTTTTACATGTGGAAATGGCTTCCCGGGCTAAGCTTCCGCATTGACCTTGGTCCCTAAACCTTTTTTTTTTCTTTTTGCCAGTACAAACTTAGTTACATTGGTCAACAAACTAACAGGAAGTGGCTTATGTCATTGACAGCCGGGAGACCAAGAGACTAGAGAACCCTTTGCTTGCGGTGTGGTGAGAAATTAGACATGTAAAGACTTGCCGATGGAGGATTCGCCGCACCCCAGGGATTGACAATAAAGTTGACTTCAAAGTTTTTTTTTTTTTTACCGTCGTTTTTTCAAGAGAATTAAAGGATGGTGATGGCAGTGTACAAGGGAATGTAAATAGGGAAAACAAAGGCGAGGAGCGATCTTGCAGATTCCTTCTTTTCCTTGTACATGGTGGGAAGCTTTGGAGGTTTGGGAGGATACAGAGTTTTGTTGGCGGCGGCGAGGAGCATGGAAGGCCAAAAGGCCAATGAGTACTATTTTATCAGGCATAGTCCAGGACTTCATGCCAAAAGAGAAAAAAAAGATTGTGATGGCAATGGCGCAATGCGATCAAATGTAGACTTCTTAGGGACACCGTCACACTCAATATCTCGGCCCATCCAACGCTTTAAAACGCAATCTTAGCCTCACTGACCCTAAACCCAACAAGACCAAAACCTGAACTATCCCATCATTTTCATTTTCATCCACCGCTTTATGCTCCCAAGACTCTCATTTCTTCAGGAACCCACTTCTCTCTCTAAGGTTGAGCAAATTTATCAGACATCAGACGGACCGGAGAGATTAGCGTAGGGACGCATGATAAATAGATGAATAAGTAAATAGATGAGAGGTTTGCTTGGTGGTAATGAGGATGTGACATGGGGATGGTGACCGGGGGAGGGCGGCAGTGGGATTGGCTGGGCCAGGGGTTTGGTGGATGCGGTGACGTGAGGAGGGGCTATTTCAGTCGTAGATTGTATTATGGAATTTTGGTAGACATAAATGAATAATAGTCACTAAGGTGATATTTTATATATTAAGTTTCCACAAGAAAAAGAATTAAACATTTATTTTTAATTGACATGTAAACACTCAAGAGATCATTTGTCATCAATGACTTGCAAGTTACTTAACACTCATCTGTCTAGTCTCTCTGGGCGGCATGGCCCCCACATGGCCCCTCCGCGCATAAACGGATACGCCTAGCTCGTTGCTTGTGCACCACACAGCCAGAAAAGCCAGCGTAAGCATCGTGCACGCACACTAAAAACCAAAGACCGCCATTTCTATGGTCTTTCTCGTGATCACATATATGGAGATAATAACCTTGGAATGGGAATCAAACAACGGAATGATGCCCCAAAGAGGCATCATTCATCCAAGACTACTAAAGGGTAATAATGCAGTGCCTTCATTCTAAATACTAAACAGATAACCACAGCTAGATGTTATTTCTTTGGCAACACCTGTCCGGTGAGCGGACAACAAGCAAATCGACTATCAGCCTCATCATACCAGGTCTCCACTCTAAGAGTTTCAGTAACAGAATATAGCTCAGTGTTGCTTTTATTTTCTGTGCAGTGGAAAAGGCCAAGCAAGACATGCACAGAGGGCGAAGCAGCTGTATGTGAGCTGTAACAGTGCAGACACAGTAGATGAGCTTGTGAAATCACGCTTGCACCAAAATAAAACTATACTTGTGAAACTCGACTAAGAAATGTATTCTTTTTTTTTTTGTTTTTATCAAGAATCCAACATCGTGTAAGTGAGTGTTTAGTTGACGCTAACTCTATAACAGGATGCCATTTTCCCTTCTTTCATTTACCGCGTTGGGCAAATGATGTGAAAATTCGATAAACGAGCGGGAAAGATTCTTCTATCAAGCTTCCATTTTCCATCCATGATGAGGGAGAATTTAGACAATGATTTCCTCCTTTTTCTCAGGGAAGGGCAAGGAATCTATGTGTAAATTTTTTTTCTTTTTTTCTTTGAAAAATAAAGATTTTGCATCGAACACCCACCCACTCATTACACAGTACAGACTTCTAGGAACATTAAAACCTCTTTCCCTTACTACTTCCTGTTGAAAATTGATGACGCCTGAAAAATGTCCTCAAGTTGCGCAATCTGGATTACTTCGTAATGTGCTGCATGGAACCACAACAAGATGCGTCTCGTGCTGCATATACTCATGTAGGTGTTCATAACAGTTTCGGTGATATCTTCAACAACCGTACTTATCGGGTGTATCTTCTTGTGTTATTGTGATGAACATAAAACTGCAGTTTACATGCATCGAGATGCCGAGTCACCAATTCTATAGAACGCGATATATATATAATACTTCAACAAAATACATATACCAACCATCATCCTCCTCCTGCATATCAGTCTGCCAGTCGGTCATTATTGCAATGAGTTCCAGTTGGGACACATGACGCCACACCAATGATGGTTGAGGGGTAGTTGTCTCTAACTGATATCACACTCTTGCAGAATCATAACCCTAACCCTGTGTTTACAAGTCATTGAGGCCTGCACAGGCTGCCGCCAATATTTTCTTTTCCCAGTAGTGGTAGTGGTAGCATCAATATCACGGTAATGACATATCTCTGCATTTGAATACTTATGCAGCTTTGTTTGCTACAGGGTTTGCCAAGCTTATTGCTTATTTATATATATCCAGATATCTCGACACTTATGGTTGGTGAAGAGGGTGTGTATGCTGGCTCCAGTTGCCTTTTTCTGATAGAGGAGGTTATAATTGGGAGGGAGGGGATAAATTGGCTCGTAATGCGTTTTTCAGGTTGAAAAAATAAGTGAAAATCAGGGACCGTTGGGTGATGGTGATGGGCCGAGGATAATGATAGGTTGGGAAGAAGGAGACCGAAAGAGACAAGGCAGAGCAGAACAGAGCATCTTGAGGCGATAGGTTGGGCCGGTGGGGTCGGTTAGGGTTGAAGCCTCGTTTTGTTGCTATTTTGGGGCTTAAAGTTGCATTGTTTTAAATAATTGTTTGTGTCCTCAGTGGCGGAGGTGGTGGCGGTCAGTGAAATGGTGTTCGTTTTGAACGGGAGAGTCTTTGAGAGTGAGACTGGCTGGTTGGTGCGTCGAGATGAACCTACGGTAAAGAGATTGTGAGGATGAGCGTGGACAACAAACTTGCCAGTGATCCACCCCCGCTATCCGAGCGAAACTCAACACCACAGACAGTGGCCCCGCCAATTGAAATATTTGTTTCTACCTATACAAGTCTCCATTCCGAAGACGACCTTCTGGTGGGACCAAGTGGGCTTATAGTAGATAATACCTAAATATATATATTCAGTGCATTTCCTGCACTTTACGAAGCGGAATGAGGCACCGTCAATAGGGAAATGTGGAGAACTAAAAGTTGTTATGGGCAATATATGATGCAGGTCAGGTCGATGAAGGTGGTCGGGGGCGCAGGGTGTGTCATTGGGCCGTTGGCAATGGAAAGTTTCAAAAAAAAAATTTAAAAAAAAAGTAAGCAAGTCATCAGCATCAGTCAGCGGGGTGATGTTTCCCCCCCCCCGAATATATCTCAAAGTCATGACCCCCAGATTTTGAGAGGCTATGAACTTGAGGCTCTGACGAAGGTGAAGTGGAAAAGACAGATGAGTGATCCTTAGGATTTGTAGGCTCAACCTTAGGGTATGTGCTGGTACCCAACACAGGCAAGGAGATCCTTGACTCCGGAACGTCATCATGTCAACGCCAATGTCAAGACAATGGGGCGGAGCTTCGGGCCCGAAGGATCTAAAGGATGTCCACGCCAGTAGTGGAAGAGAAGCTAGATTCTCCTTGACAAGCGGATATCCTTTTCTTTTCTTTTGTGCTTTGCAAGACGATAAACAACAGATATACAAGCTATTTATACATCTTGACAGTTTGACAGTCGAGAGTTAGAGCTGGAAAAAACTGACGGCGGAGTTACAGACAAAGACAATGTTCCGCGGTGAGCTTGTTCCGCTTGTCTTGGATGGCGTTTGTGGCCATGAGAGAAAAAGCTTATAGACAATGGGTTGTTTTACAAAGGAGACCATGTCAGGACGGTGGATGACAAGACCACTTTTTTTTTTCCTTTTTTTAGTAAGCCAAAAAAGACAAACTCACTGAAAACTTGAGCATATCTCATCCTGTGTATAAATACACTATCTTTACTTTTTCCATCATGCAATCCCTCATCTTGAGCTCCGGGGGAAGGCATATTAACAGCTGTGGCTTGATAATGACACACCTCTGCACCCCCTCCCCCCAAATTAATAAACCCCTGTTCTACGCTGTGACACGGCCATTTGACTCGCAAAGCGAACGCCCTGGTTTTGCAGCGTTTGACTTTCTTTGCTTGAGGGGGGGGAAGGGATAAAGTAAGGAGAAGACGGATAAGTAGAAGAGTAGTCATTTACTTGATTTTTCGATGTATGCAGATCAAGTGTCGAGTTACTGGCGCGAGCAGAAAGGTTTGTATCTTGCTTTTGGCGGAGTCTGGTAAGGAATGACGTCGGTGGGAAGAGATGAGGCGGCGATTGGTGATGGTGCAACGGGGTTATGCCTCGCAATTGGAGAGACCCCGGGGATGGATCATGACCTGTCTTTTGAAAAGTGAATGTGATAAAGCGCTAGATTTCCTGGAGAAGAGAGGAGAAATAAAGTGTAGATTGAACGGAATGAGTGCGTAAGTGTGAGTGTGAGTGTGGTTGCACTTCGTGATGGTCTTTGGGGTTAACGAAGGAAGGACAAGAACGACAAGGAGGGCCTACCCCTCCCCAGTCGCAGTCCAAGTTTCCGTTGCAAGTTTGACGAGGATCGAGTTGCCAAAAAATGAAGAAAAAAAAAGATTCAAAGGGTTGAAGTTTAAATCAACTGTCGCTCACATCTACCTCACATGTAAAGATTAACTTGAAAAAACACATACAAGTGTCACTACAGCTTTATTACTTTCGTGATGCAATATATCCACTAGCTCATCACATACTCTTAGCACTATCAATGATTCCACTGTAAACCCCAAGCCATTATGACAAAACCCTTTTAACGCATAAAGCACCAAAATCTCACCTCTCTCAATGTTTATCTTTACACCCCCAATGATACAGCGTTCAGCCATTACACATCAACCAACTGTAGATACATACACCCACCCTAAGAAGCCTTGTCCAAGCCTAGCATATTCCGCCAACCAGGCTCTTCTCTTTAAAAGCAAGTTTTTTTTTAATCTTTTTTTGTTCCTTTTGGCTTATGGAACTCTTGTCCTGTTTTCCAATATCCATTCAGTTCCTGACTAGCGTCACTAAGCCATAAGCGGTATAGCAGATAGTGTGAACAGGAAGCTATTGTTATTTATTTATCATTCCATATCTTAATTATATGTATATATTTAGATTTATAGTATCAATAGGATAGAAACAGGTTGAGATTATACCGGTGCAAACAAGAAGAAGAAGAAGAAGAAGAAGAAGCATAAGGGAGACGGGAGAAGGAAGGGAGGGGGGGGGGGGGTGTGATTTTTGTTTGGTCCTTCTGAAAGCCGAGCTGCCAAAGACGAGCGAGGACAAGCCGCCACGGCTACTATGATGCTTTGCGTTTTTAGCCTTTTTTTTTTTCTGTTGAGTTTACTTCCGCTCCTCGACAGTTGCAGGGTCTGTCTCTATGCTTTGTTAGTTTTGGACAAGACATGAGCTATGTCGTCGTCGTAGTCGTCGTCAAGTTAGTGTCAAATAGAGAAAACCTCATCGATATAATAATGACTATTTTATAGTTTGGTTTTTTTTTCTTTTTCTTTTATGTTATTTTTATTTTTACTTTATATTTTATTTTATTTTATTCTTGCATTGACTAGAAAAGGGACCAAGTTGTGGGCACAGAAAAATAGAGACGGCAATAAATATCAGATGACATGATATAAGCTCACGGCTTCCCACTTCTTGGGCAGTTCCTGGGGTTGTTGATTTTCTTTTCGGATTTTTTTTATCTTAACAAACTACACTTGTTCTTTATATATATGACTATATAGAAGAATGTGGACTATCATCAGTGCTTTTCATACAACTACCAAGTCCTGAACTTGATCATCATCTACAACTATATACACACACTTCATATACACAAGAAGCACACGCACATCTCCATATATATATACAACATACCGAGTTGATACAACAGCCCAAAGCATCAACACCACGATCACTGTGTCTGGCCCTGTCAGTCATCCATCACTACTTACATGATTCCTATGTAGGCTTCTATTGACCCTGCACTCAACTCGGCTGTCCTCTCGACCATACCTCGAACTCTTACAGTGGCTTGTTCTTCTGGACCTCGTCGACAATCTCAGAGTCCTTCTCATCCTTTTGACATCTAAGATCTGCCTCTATTTCTTCTCTTGTCAACTCCCTGATTCCTCATAGTCTGCCCATCCCTCCGACATCTCACTCACGTCGTCACTCCACTGTCATCTCCCCTCCCCCACCTCTCGGCTATTTTCTTACCGTGCTGGCTGCACTTTGAAATATCTGCTGAGATATTCCTATATTTATATATACCTATAATCCCATCACACGCTGCATATCCCAGTGCAACTGCACCAACACAACGACCCACAGCCCCGGGAAAAGAGCTCACTACAGCCTCTCTCCAAGTCTCCTGTCCCCGTCACTCTCCTCCTCCACCACCCAAGGCCGAGAAAACAAGTAGAAAAAAAAAAAAAAGACTCACATGCGAGAATCGGGCCAACCATAAGCACACCCTCCCCTCCACCCACTATCACACACCACTCCGAGCCTATCACAGCCCCGGAATATCTTTTTTTTTCTTTCCCTTCACACACTCCCCTCTCTCTCTTTGGTACCGTCAAAACTGTGTTTCTTCCCTTTTCTGCCATTCACGCCCCACAGAAAAGGTCTTGCCTGTTCTGATAAGCCCTCCTGTCCTTTTTTTATTTTTATTTTTTTATTTCTGTACTCTTTGGTTGCGTTCCTGCCCTAGACAGCACCTGTTACTCTTCTCCTGCTTCCTTCCTGCCCTTTCTCCCCCCCTTCTGCCACTAAAAAGGTGTCGTTGAACCCCGCCTACCAGTAGCATCTTCAAAAAAGCTGGCAACAACATACAGCAGCAGACCCTTGGCTTTGTTTCCAGGAACAGTAGTCTACTTGCTTGTCTTATCTCACAGTCATTCAACTCTTTTTTGAGTTCCGCAGGTTCTTTTCCTTTTTTTTCTCTTGAGGCTTTGCCCTTTTCTTGATTCCTCTGCCCCCACGTCCCACTTGCTCGGTGGTTTATCAGTCACTACCACAAGTGACTGCCTTGAGTGGAACTGACTTCCTTCCACATTTGAAGTCTGTCCTTCCCGTTTGTTCTCTTCCTCTGCCGCGTCAGTTCCACCCACCACCACACTCCACCGATTTCTTCTTCTCCTTACCAGGCTCCACACACACACACACACATACACATACATCCTCGGAATAATCGACACCGTGGCGGCCCCAGCAACCACCCCTTTTTCTACCACGGCCTCGTCGCCCACATCGGCCTACTACGTCGCCAAGATTTCTTCCGCTACGCCTCCTTACAGCCGCCCCGACACCCTACACGCCGCAACCCCGGTGTCTCTCCACTGTCTCCTCCCATCCCCATCCCCGTCCGCCTCCTCACAGCTGCCCGCTCAGTTCCAACATCAACAGCAGCATCATCCAGGCCACCAGCAGCAGCACCACCCGTACAGTAACAACCACCACCACTCCACCTCCTCCGTCTCAATCTCGGTTCCCATCGCCGGTGGCCACCCGGGATCATCGGCCAACCCTGCCACCGCCACCCACCAGCACCCGTCCGCACTCCTGCCTCTGTCTCTGCCCGCTACGCAGCAACAGAGCCTGCCCCCCCGTCGGGCCTCCTCCGCGCAAATTCTGTCCATCCAGAGTCCAGCGGCCGTTCAGGGCGGATCGCTCTGGCGGACCGCATGCGTCGACACCACTCTGGCCAACTACCGTCCCAGCGACTACTCCGTCGACTACTCTGCTCAGACGTCCCCGGCCACCGCTGCCCCCGGTGGCGGCCCGGGTGGCCCTGGGCAGGGGGCTTCGCACGTTTATGAGTCAGCCGCTGCTACTACAACACATTACCCCGGGCACCCCGGGCATCATGCAGGAGCAAACACTGCGGCGCATCATCATCAGCAGCAGCAGCACGTGGGGCAAGGACAACACCATGGGCACCCGGGACACCCGGGACATCCGCAACATCATCACCGGGCAAGCGTGCACCAGTTAGATCCGCCGGATGTCCACCACTCAGCGGTGACGGCACATTTGTCGGGGATGGACGTCTCAACCCACCATCATGCCTCGCAGCAACAACAACATCCGCAAGTCATGCTCGACCCGTCACAAATGGCACCCCGACATCTCACGCACCCATATGGGAACTCGACCGGCATGTTCCCGTCGATGGCCCCGCAAGCACCGGGAAATTCCATGGGCCACCGCCCCACGCACTCGGGCTCGCTAAAACGGCCGCGGTCCGATGATCTTGATTTGTCAGGGATGCCCCCAATGGATCAGAGCGAGCTCGACATGCAGCAAACGCCCATATACGGCGCCCAGCCGACACACCACCATCATCGCCTGCCAGACTCTGGTCCGCCCACTAAAATGATGCGGAGAGAGGATGGCGGCGGCGGTGCTCCGAGTGTCGTGGGCCAGGCGGGCATGCCGGCTCCGGCTCCGCGGCCACGGGGCCCCAAGTTGAAGTTTACACCGGAAGATGATCAGCTGTTGATTGATCTCAAGGAGAACAAGAACTTAACCTGGAAGCAGATTGCCGATTTCTTTCCTGGCCGATCTTCGGGTACCCTACAAGTTAGATACTGTACCAAGTTGAAGGCCAAGACGACGCAATGGACTGACGAAACGGTAAGACTTTTTATTTCTCTCGTTCATAACTTATTTCAAGAAAGACACTTGGCTAACATAAATCTCTCTTTTTTCGTAAATTTAGGACCAAAAGCTCCGCACTGCTCTCCAAGACTACGAAAACGAAAAGTGGCGTATCATTGCCAACAAAGTCGGCACCGGCTTCACTCCCGTTGCCTGCCGTGAGCGCGCCACGCAGATGGGCCTCGCAGCTGCGGACTCCGTCTTATAGCAATCAATGTCCCCAGTTGGTGCGTCTTCGAGCGCACCGGGTCACTCTGGGGACACATCTACAGGCAGCATTGGCAACATGGTGCTCTACGGGCAGGCGCCACCGTCTAGTTCGTCGGGCGGCCCGGGGAGCTCTGGGGCGGGACCGGGACAGCAGGCGGGGCATCATCATCATCATCATCAGCACCAGGGGGGCCATGGAGGACATCAGCGGCACGGACAGCATGGGTCGGTGTCCGGGTTGGCGTCGGGGATGGTGGGGCAGATGGGGGTTGTACCGGGGAGTCTGGGGGTTTCGGTGATGGGAGATAATGTGTACGGGGGGTCCAGCGGGCACATGCCTGGGCCGATGCAATGAGGAGATGGATGATGGCCGGGATGTTCTTGGTTGAAAGAATGTCCTTGTTTGTCTGTTCTCGCTGTTATTTCTCTGTATCATTTTTCATCCTGTTACACTATTTCCTTTCTGTTTCTCTCCTGACGACCACTCCCTTTCTTCCCTTCTGTCTTCTTCTGCTCATGCTACAAACTAACGCCGCCATGACCTGACGACTCCGTTTCCTTGTTCCGCATTGTTTATTCCCTTGCTCCTTGCTGTACTACGTCTGAAAAAAAAAGTCACTCTTTTCTACAGTTCCTTCTATCTTTCTTACCTCTCTTTTCTCCCCATGTCGTTATTCTCCTCTTTTATTCTCTCTCTTTTACTTGTTTTGTGGGCTTTCCTCGAGTCACACTTCGCTTTCCTGCGGCCCGTTTCACAAGCTGCAGCGATTTGATATCGGGACCCGTTTACGGCCTAGTATTTTGATGAGGGGTTGTCTCATTATCAGTGGTCCTCTTTTTTTTTCGTCTTGGGGGCATCAGGACCTCTTGCAGTTTCTGTTCTTACAGAGGATATTTTGCTGTTTTCTTTTTCTGCTATTTTCTTGGATTTGTTTGGTCTTTTATAGAATCTCGCCACGTTGATGTTGATGTTTTTTCTTGGTAATTTCGGTCAGAAAGAGATGGATATTCCCACTCGGTTTTTGTTTACTTTTTACGGTTTTGTATTTAGTTTAGATTGTTACTAGCTTTGATGCTCATTTATTGCTTTGAACTTAATTTTTGTTTCTATTGTCTAAATGAGTTATATGGTTGTAAAGTTGGCTCATATCCGGTATAATGTATGTATTTGATGTAGTTTTTGGAAGTTGGAATTTCTGTGAATATACATGTATTTCCACTCAGTTACACTCAGTTATATCTTGACGATCCGATATTGACAATCTTGTTTCATCCTCAGTGAATCTCAGCCAACTAAATTTATCGGTCTCCAGTTAAATCTGGCGGCTACCACGCATATCAAATCTTCTTTCTCTCTAATATATCCCATCCCACCTGAAACGACCACTTTTAACGACTCTCATCTATATATATATATAAACAAATCAATAAATACCAAGGTGCCATCAACACTGCAACACCGATTCTTTCGTATATATTGTCTTCTATAACAGAACATATTCTCCGCTATGTCTTGCCTTTGAGGTGATATCATGGCCTGCACACGACATTTATCGGATTGTCCCGTATACACAAAGTTATTCCTTGATTACTGTTGTTGCCTCTAGCCTACCTAGTGACAAACGACCTGTCGGAAAATCGGCATTTGGCTAAACTAAAATCTCCCGACACATATCTACCATCTATAATTTATCCCCTCTTCATTCTAAACAATGTTCCCCCCTCCCCTCCCCCTTATCCAAATGCTTGCATTCGTCGGTCTCATTGGTCCCCTTCGGCCACCTAAGACCACCGCTCGACAACCTGCAGGAACCTCTGTCCCTCCCCGTCTTCTTCCGTCTGCCCTTTGGTGTTTTATTCTTCACATCGTCTATGATATTATGGTAGAAGGTGGTAGCGCTCACTTATGGAAGAATGTCAGCTCTTTTGCAGCGCAATTATGCTGTATATGCTGTATATGTATGTACATATGTGTGCTGATAGCTTCCCGCTAAAGGCGGTGAGGCCAGTTGAGGGGGGACAGTGAAATCAATAGATGTAAATTTATGTTGCTTTATTTGGGATAGTATTGCAGTGGGGATTATAGTGGGTATTTGGATGTGTCTTGTAGATTTGGTTAAATGGGTTTTATGGGTTACAAAGTATGTAGGTGAATAGGTGGGGTATGGTTCTCGGGGAATGGCAATGATGCCTGTTATAGGCTCAGTCTAATGTGACAAGCTTACTTTAGGAGCCTCGAGAAAAGAGAAGACAGAGCAAATACTATTACAAAGACACATGGGGTTACAATATAGTTTCTCACATGTAGCAGATTGAGCTGAAGACGCCCAATAAGGAGATCCATTGGAAAGGCACATTGGCTTTTGTGAGTGGCGAATTTTGATTAGGCAAAGATGTCGGGAAACCGTTCTCGTGCTTGATGAGAGATTATAGTGCAGCGATGAGGGGTTTAATAGGAGCGTCTATGGTTGATGTTGACGGGTGGAGGAATGAGCTTCCGATATCTCTCAATACGGACGAAACATTGACCGTATTGAATTGGGGAGTCTTGTTATTGTTTTATTCAACTGTATAAATAAGTAAATATATAGATATAGAGAAACAATATTCTCACAGCCTATAATATCGACCAATATCAACCACCACCTGCAGGGCCCAGCGAGCATAGTAGAGTGTTTCCCTATAATGTTTATAGTAACATTGTCCACTGCAATGCTAAGGCTTTGGACAGACCAAGTAAATAAGTATTCCACAATACTACAGCATTGCATCACAGCAATAGTGTCTCTGTATTACTTGTATATATAGATACAAAAATATTGCCACCAAATACAAACACACACGCCAATCCGGGCATCCCACACTGTCATGATCGATCGACGGAACTCGTGCATGACTATTTCAAACCCATCGTTATTGTCCCCGCTTTGTCATCGCCGTATTCCCAATCAACCAGATAATGAAGGCCCCCCAATAACTCTTCTGAATCTTTTCTTTTCCCATTATCTCAATCATGCTATGTACCGTCCCCGGTAAACCTTTTCATCCTCCTCCCCTGTTCCTGTTCTCCGCCGTCTGTCCACCTTCGAGAAACATTTTGCTTTGCTTTGACCCTCAAAGAACAACTGTCCCCTGCGTTTTGTTCTCTCTTTTTTTTTTTGTCAAATTTTTCCATTTCCTTTGTCTTTATCCCAGATTGGTCACTTACACGTTGCCATACCATTTATTGCTTATCTACGAATTTCGGACCTCCCCCTTGCCAGAAAAGTCCCTGGTCACGGGGAAGCTTCGGGCGGCTCGTCTAACGGGAGATGATGACGTCTACTGAGCTTAAGAGCAGCATGTTGTTGTGTCTATGTGTAAATGGATGGTCTAAAGTTTTTTTTTCTTTTCTTCGGATTATCTTCTCGTTGCATGCTGGGTAACCGTGGCCTGTTAGTCAAAGTCCGTGAGTACATTAGCGTAGCAGCTACTGCACGCAAATGCCAAATTGTGATCTCGGTTTCCTTGCGTCAGTACAAGCTTCACAACGCCGTTTAGCCATTCACTAAGATAATTGCTACCGTCGGTTCTTGTTTATTTAGCCGTGAGAAACGCATGGCCGTTGACTCTGTATTTTTTGAGGGTTTATAGACTCGGTGTAGATGTAGCTTCATCATCCTTAGACCTTCCATGAGCTTCAATTCGTTCCTTCCATTTATGCTGTCTACGTCTTCGACTCAACGTCCCCTCATAATCAAAGCCTTCTAGTAACCACTAAATAACCAACAGTTCCAGGTATACTATAATATGTAGTCATGTTTAGCCTCTATACATTTAGACACCCAAGTCCCTCCACCCTTATGCAAATCCCAGACATCTCCATCACACATAACGCCCCATCTACATCAGCCCGACGCGCCATATTTTCATTCTTGATACGCAAAAGGACCTTTAAACAGGGAATGCCAGATGTTCAAGGCGGCCTTGGTTGGCTTTGGCTGATGGAGAGTGCTGCTGGGTCGCTGTGGAGTCGCTGTGTGATATCTGTGCGGTACTGTGATGCTGGCGGGGTGATGTTTTCTCTAAGTGTTTCTAGGGGAGTGATGAGGGGCACGCGGTAGGACTGTGTATCTCTCTTACATTGTGGATAGAGATCATATGTGGGGATAAAGTCAGGTTTCTATGCATAATTGTTGGTTTAAGACACATTCAAAAATAAGGAACTTCGATACAATGATGTTACCATCATGGCCATCACCATAGCATCCAGTTTGTAAATAACCTGAAACGTTGAACAACAAAACCCTATTACACAACCACCATGTAAACCTCCAAGTCTCCCTCTAGTTTTTCCTTATACGAGCAGTCTATATATTCTTTACAACTTGTCTCCCCACTACATCAATTTTACCAACAATACTTAACCATATATTTGAAACCCCCGATACTGTCCTCTCGCCCATTTCGGTCCTGTAGATTCCCGAAGCTGCCACATTTCGTGGGCAACTCAATAATATCAGAGACTCTTCCAGCTGTTCATTTCTCCCTTTTTCTTTCAGTCAATCAAGCATTACAAGTTCTTTGGTCTTCTTAGAGTTGTGACTGCGACTGTGGATACAAGGCATTTTGTATGTTTTGTGTGGAATCATGACCGGTCTGTTCGGATGTGATGGTGGGCAAGACTGTGGACAGAGTAAAAAGGCCCTTGGGAGATTACCTGGCGTCATGTATGGCTTGGAAAAAAGCCATATGAAAGACTGTGACTAGAATGTGATGGAGTCATCATGGGAGTATCCAGTGTGTTTGTATGCTTGCTGTTATCTGATCCATCATCTTGAGACAAAACAAGGCGAGTCGTTAGTCGTCGTTATATTCTGTCCGAGACTTCTTTAGTTATCTATGGTTCTCTATACACACAAACCCAGAAAAGACCACCGATCCTGTGGGCAAATGCTACCGTTGCGATCTCTGCTGACCAAGGCATCCAGCAAACACGGAAAAGAATGCACCGGTCGACAGATTGATGGCAGTACATAGACCTTTTGCTGGCTTAAGCAGAGGAAAAGAAAAAGAAAAGACAGACGATGTATAGATATATTCAAACATGACATGTATATTGGACTTGCCTATAGGAGAGAAGTGGTTAGAAACCATGGGTGAGCATCGTCGTCGTAGGCGGTGGTGGCATGGTGTTATTTGGGGTGTGATCGACATTGTGAGTTCCAGCCAAGATGTGAATTAGGGCGGTAGCAAGAGCATCTAATCAAATTCTATTGAAACTTCAAGCAGATAGAAATATATCGGTAGACTTATTTGAAAGTAGATCGTCCCGTTGGGTTTCCGTGCCACAAAGACGTCGATCAATTGCCACGCAGAGGCCTATAACCCTTATCTGTGTAAATCATCTAACGTCAACTCATCATAACTCTAGGGTTAGCACCATTTAACCAGCAAACATCATCAGCAAGAAGGAAAAGTGGCCTCAGACAAAAAGAAAAGAAATAAAAAAAGCCTCGTCAATCATCGCGGTCGTGTTGTTTACGGCGCACCTGATTTGGCCGTGTGAGTCAAAACACACTTTTTAGTACCTGTTACCGACCTATATCTGAGTGACGCTATACCTCTATAACCATCATATACACTTAAGTTAAGTCCACATACTATAGCCCAGGACTCTCTCACTTATTCGGCAACCCTTACAAAAGAGGAGAAAATATGCAGTGCCACTAAAGAGCAGCACAGTCACCTTCCATAACACAACCTTCTTATTCCTTGCCATAAACACCATAGAAACCACAGTTCCATCACCTACCTGGTCTCGTCTTCCTCCCCACAAGACCCGACATAACTGTTGTTGACGTGCATAGATACGAATTCCCACTCTTTGTAATATCCACCTTAAAAAAGAAAAAGAAAAAAGTCAGTGACTTTTTTTGCCATCACCTCCTCCTCTTCCTCCGCTCCTCATAAACCCTTCCTTCCCAAGCCATGATGTGATAACCTATTCCGCCTCGCAACCTTAGATGCAGGTTCTCTCTCTGCACACGCCTCCTGCAATTGGGCCCAAAGCGGTAAAGTGCCCTGTGTATATTGTCTAAATGTTCCCTATAGTACGCCTGGACAAACGCCCTATCCAAGATATATATAACCTGGATATGAGGTAATAGGAACATCACTAGGGCCTGCAAAGAGGCATCTGATATAGAGGGTGTATCCAGCATGCAGAATTAATGGCTGCAGTGTGGTATTGGTGGGGGACTTTGGGGAAGAAAAGGGGGGGCGTGGAGGATGAAGAGCGTGATGGGCTGCCTGGTTGGGGCAGAGAGTTGAAGGAGGGAGAAGAGGGGCACAGGCTTGAAAGGGCCGGTGGATAGTGGATATTTATTGAGGGTCCTAGAGACATAGATATAAAGTCTGTCTATGGTCAGTGATAGGGTATGGATAGATGGATGAAGGAACCATGGCAGCGGGCAGGCGAGTGGTCTGTTCGGTCGGGTGGAACAGGGCCCGAAAGGGTGTCTCCGCTGCCGCTACGTCGACGTGACTATGTACATATCTCAACATGTAAGCAGAACACACTTCCACCCACTAGCCGATGAGGTGATAACTGCCGCGATACAGAGCCAATCACAGCACAAGTTTCAGATCCCCGCCCGAGTTTTTCCATTTGGTGGCTGTTTTTTAAGACAGATTTACGTCCTTATAGCTGCAAAGGTCTTAAAGCTCGCAGGTGCAGAAACAATGCCGCAAGGCCTTGGTTTTGGCTTTTATTTGTTTTCTTGACGTAGGGTCAGAGAGAAAGAAGTGTATGCAGTGACAACGCATCGCCGGTCAGCCGAGGCGAGAGACCAACGGGAGCCGGAGCCGGCGTGAGAGGGCATAAATAGAATCAATAAATGACGTTAGCGGCAAGACGACTATTGAGATATATATCAGCATTAACACATGCATTGATGGCGATAGTAATATGGACAGCATAAATAGTACACAACAAGGTAAACGCCGGAGCTGCATCCAGTATTTGCTGCCGCCGAGTCTGCCTCACTCAGTCCGCCTTAGCCTGTACCTCTTTCTCAATGGTGTCCTCATTAACGTGAGCTCGCATCTCAACCAACTTCACAATAGCCTTGTTCGTCTTCGCTTTCCTCTCAATGCCCAGGAACTTGCCCGTATCCACAATCCACCCGTTAAACTCCTGAATCTCCGTCGGCCGCTCATTGACAAAGTCCTGCAGCATCGAGCTCATATTCTCTCCCGTCAGCGTGCCCACCGCATAGCACTTCTCAAGCAAAGTCTCAAACAAGAACCTATCCAAAACATCCTTTGGAATCTCGTCCCCACCCTTAACCTCCAAGATATCCCGACCCGTCTCACTCCTAATCAACGCCGTTACCACCTCACTAGCCTCCTCGATAATCCCTGAAACCACCCGCGCCACCGGCCCCTCCCTCCTCGCAAAAACAACCCCATTCCGCACCCTCAGCAACGCTGTCATCGGATTCAACGATGCATTAATCACCAACTTCTCCAACTGACTCAACCATAAATCCGCCCTCGCCACCTCCTGCGCCGCCAAATTCTCCCCTCGCAACAGCAACTCCGACAAATACCGACTCCGATCCCCATGCACCCCATTCACTGCCACCGCCCCAAACTGCAAATCGCCCATCGCTGCATGCCGACTCTTGAATGCCCCCATCGAAAACACCCCATGCTTCGTCACCAACACCAGCCAACTCGGCGCCTTGTCCCCCTCGAGCCCTCGGCTCCGCAAATACGCCTCCCCCATCGGCGGCCACAGCTTATTTATTCCATTCTGTGCAAACGCCACCGTGCTCTCTGCCCCCAGATACCGCCTCATCCTATCCACCTCCGCCATCGCCCCCGCTGCCTTCGTCGCCACAATCACATTATACACCACACGCCCCCCCGCCACCTCCACCACCGGCCCCACCCCCGGCCGTTCCTCACTCCACCACTCCACCGCGAAATTCTGACTATTCATCACAGCGTCCCCGCAGTGGATTTCTAATCCGGGACTCCGTGACCACTCCTCAAGCTGCTCTTTGCGATGCACGACAAGGGTGACGGGCGGCTTCGCTGGGTTCTTGGTCAGAGACATGGTGAAGAGGCGTCCCAGGTTGCCCGCACCGATGATGTAGATGCGCGAGTGGGGGGCCTTGAGACTTTCAACGTCGGGGGTGAGAGGGCGGTGGGGGGGCGGTAGGTTGCGGGATGACCAGGCGTATAGGCGGGGCGGGAGGTAGAGGGCCTCGGGTAGTGCGAGCCAGCGCGGAAGCATTTTGAGTTGGGTGGGAGTCACTTATGATAAACAAATGGGCGTCAAGACGAATGGGACAGAAAAGTAGCTGTATATTGCGAGATTGTTTGTATTTGTAAGACACATATAAGACACATATAAGTCTGTAACATATCTAGATATAAGATCTCATTCGAAATCATACCCCTTTCTTATCATTATCAGGAACCTGTGCCTGCATCACAACTTTAAATCGGGGCCTTGCTATCAAATTTGACTGGAATTACTCGATCTTATCCGGACTATAAGCTCCAGTACTAACAATTAGAGGCAGTATTTATAGTTCTGGGTTTCTTTTTTGTTTTCTTTCATTTTTGGTCTTTTTATACTTCTGGTTGGTTAATCCAACCTGCGGCTCCGCGACAACTGCACTTCTAGCCGCCGTAACCTTTCCTGTATAATGTTGACGGCAGCCTTTGGGCACAACATCGTGCCGGTAACATTCACGGCCATGAGACCGGCATTGTTAACAATCATGTCAATGCGGCCAAACTTTGTCTTGACCGCGTCGAAGAACGAGGTTACCGAAGCCTCTGAGGTGATGTCGGCTTCGATGGCAATGAAATGATCGGCGTGGGCGGCGGTCCACTCGGTGGCTACAGAAGCAAGACGCTCGAGATTAACGTCGCAGATGGCAACATAGAACAACTAGCACCGCCAGTAGTTCCTAGCCTGGCGCTGGGGTACTTTCTGCAAATATTTGTTAACGGACTATATACCCCGTCATGATGAGAATATAACTATATACATGAATACTAGATTTCGTGTTCTGAATGGTGTCGGGAATGGGCCCGGAAAGTATATTTTACCATCCGCTCAATCCTATTCTACTCGGGCTCCAAACCCTTGTCCGCCCGACGAGAACTCTAAATACATCTAGCAATATCCCACATTTCCGATTGTCCTGGTCAAATCACAATAAAAAAAATGAGCTCTGCTTACTTAACTAAAAGACCAGAAAATTACTAGTTGTGATGTACAATGTACGAATACGAATTCTGCTGCCGATTCAACCTAACCGTCAGGTACAATGGACATGGGGACTGATAATAGTTATTCAATGTGGCGACGGAACGGTGGGGTTAGGACAAGGTTCAGGGGCTCGGTTCAGTTGTTAGTGGTGGGAAAGTTAAGATTTCAGGATTCTCGAGACTCCGTGATGCCGCAACCTCGGTACGGAGCTTCCCGTGGACCATGAGATAGACGTCACCGTCCTTAGTACAATATCATATTATTTATCAATGGAAGACAAGATCGCAGTTGAGATTGAAAACATCAAGAGGCGCGGGGCCAGAACTTGTTGTATTGAAGGAAAATTTATTCAATTTGCAAATTATCTACAGGATTTGCTTAAAATGATATCTTATCCATAACTAGGCGTCTATTATTCCACAAGCTTCACAACATAGGAGCACATGTTTTTCTTCGGATCATTTCATGTCAGGAAAATCATGGTGCCTGTTACACAAGGATTGAGCTATATACAACCCATGATCTGGTCATGAACTAACATATCACAATGCTACTCACGATTGATAAATCCTTCTGATCTTATCTACAGGAAATAAAAGTTATATGACTTAGCTGGTCTTAAATAATCAAGATCTCATGATACTATCTGGGATCTAACCACATCCAATCATGAAGTGGATATGACCATATACCATGCCGTCAACAGTCATGTGGTGCTACTTCTTCAAACATACAGAATATGTCAAGCAAGATAAGCTTTCTTCGTGATACCCATTAAAACATGAGAGACGGATATCAAACACGTATGTTGACTTATTCAATTTTATCAATTGTTCATCATTACCAATAGAAGGTAGTACGATCATGACCATTGAATAAGCAAAGACGCAACCGCGATCGATAAACTTAAACTCCGTTCAATAATCTAAGAACGAATATCATCTGATATTAACCACCCAATGAATGACTGGTACCGGTGGATTTAACTGGTTCTTTGCCATACCCATCATGTTATCGTGTACGCATCAGTCACGATTGCATACCGTCAGGCCAGCTTCTGTCATAGTTCCTTCTCACTTGGTTCTATGAGTATTTTGACTTTAACAATAATTCCAAATCTTCGAGCTGGAAACAATATTACTATCATATTTGATACCAAAGCCATAGTGTCCATTGAGTCAGGCACTTATGTGGTTCAAGATGGTCCGTTTATTACTGTGGGCAAAATCAATGACCCGAGATGCATAGACATTATGCGTGCTTTAACTTGGTCTTAATATGTGTTATTGTAATTCAGCCCATCTTTACATATTTAGCATCCATTTCTAGGCATCACATAGTGGTATTGGTTCACCAGGATATGAGTTCCATACATTAAGTTGCGGTTTGATGAATACTGCTTGAAAAGAAAGGGTAATATATCCCAGGCGTTGTGTGTCAAGCAAATCATTGATATTACCTTATAACTGGTTAAAGAAAATATATAGGATAATGTATCATGATACAAAGAAAAAAAATAACACATTTATAGCATAGATTCATCGAGAATGATGAGAAATAATAAAAAGAGCCGACAACGACAGGACTCGAACCTGTGCGACCGAAGTCATGAGATGTCGCGGATTTCCTGAATAGGATTCGAGTCTCACCCATTAACCGCTCTGGCACGTTGCCATAAAATGATACTTATCTCACACTTAATTATTCTTATATTTTTATGTTACCTAGAAAAATAGGCTACGTCCAAGTCACATTCAGGAATTTCTGACACGGTTAATATCCAACATATCCCTCGTACGCCAAGTTTGAGACCTCCTATATAGGTCCCCAATTCTAGCGTTCTCCACACCCGACATTCCGGCGATTGATTACCTAGCTTTCGGTGCTTCTCTACACAGATAGGGCCATTTCTTATCTGATGAGTCCATAGCATCATGGTCGGACAAATCACTGGATAACAATTTAAATGTTACCGCTTTTGACTTGGTACAAATGAATTCAGACTTTCGGTTTGGGTTTTTCTGAGATTTCGCACTTTTTGTCCAGCGACATCAAACGAGGTCTAGGACGCTCTCCCTTTAGGAAGGAGGATTCAAGTGGCGTTGACAGTGGCTTATCGAGCAATCATCCATTTTATCGACATTCTTTGGTTACGGGACTTAATTTAATTGTAAATATTCATGTAACTATGGTTGCTCGAACCGGACCAAGCTTCTTCAATGACATTTCCATTTGTACGGTAATCACTTTGTGAATGTGACATCGAGGTCTAATTTTTATGTGTGATGAAATAATGACGGACTTTCTGTTATAGCCTCAATACAAGGTGGCTATCCTCAATCACGGCCATTGCACACTATCGCCAATAATTACCAGCACAGTCAAAGTGGAGTCTCAACACAACTATTCCTCATAAATTTCCAGTTTATCCCTAGCAGGTATCACTCTCAGGCAAGTGCTTCCAAAAAAAAAATAATGGGTCCCTTCTCCACCTCCAACTCACGCGGCCAAAATCATCTTCCAATTATAGGCACTGGGAACCTCAAAGCGAGAAAAGTACCAGATTCACTCTTTTTCCCTCCTTCCGAGAGAAAGCGTCGCAGGCTTTGAAATGTACCGATAATCAACCAACTAATACAGAGGATCACAGACAGGATTAATCCTAAAGGCAAAATAGGTGTGTTCTAACCTGCCGGGGAAGCTTAACAAAATCTTTGCCCGACTGCATGATGTGGGAGGTGGACATGATGGTGATGATGCATGCACTTGTGCCAGGTTTGACGATAAGAAAATTTATATCATAGGGATCAAAAACATAAATGGTGATTGGTGTATGTTGCTTTCATGACGGTGAGTCGCTGTAGGTTGACCTGCACTAATATTTTATCCGTAACCCTACTGTTAGCGCGTTCCAAAGTACAGTTGGTCCCAAAATGTTGCATCCATTTCAAAATCAACATCCAAACCTAAATGAATCACACAAATGTCATTGGTTAATTGGTTTAAAAACCTGTGTGATATAATGTAATATGATGTGATGTGATGTGTCAAAATCACCCACCAACATTTTCTATATTGGTGAACACCGGAAAAAAAACAAGAGTCACCAAGAGTGACCGAGTCTGCACTGACTAAAGTGAACACAAGACTGATGTTGTGCGAATGTTTAACTCGGCGCGAGAGAAATACAAATTGCATGAATTCAAAAAAAAAGATGACAGATGGAATATTCGGTCAAGCGTGTTAAGTACTAAATTACGCTGTTGGGTATATGACGATGTTTGTCTGGTAGAAATTACAGAAAATCCGTGATAATTTTACGAGAATTTATTGGTGGGTCATGACTGGTTGCCAAGGGTCGTGACTTGTCAAAGTTTTGGATTTGTAAAAAGAATCATACCTTGGAAAAGTATCTCGAGCTTGTGGAGAATTGATATTTCTTATAGCCCAAATGACTTCTAGTTGATGACATAAGCAATTAAGATAGACTGCGGACAAGGTGATATAGAGGTCTTGTGGATGCTAAAAGTGCATGCAGGTCGCCGTTTGCCGGCAGGCAAGATGGATTTGTGTGTACACGCATATATATATATGTAAATAATTTTGTGGCTATACTCTTCTGAAAACTTTGGTTGGATTATTGTAGAGGAGCTCGGTAAGTTCTCAGTGTTGAATATGGCATAATCTGTTCCTTTTTTTTTTCCCTTTTTTTGTGTAATACACATACTGTACCCAAATAAAGTGATCGACATGTAGATAGCTTCTTTGTAAGCATCACAGCTTTTGGTGTAGCACACTTCAAATGACAATATTGTCGGTGTCTCTTGGATGAACCAAACAGAAATATGCATTTTTTTTTTCACCTGTAAGTAGATACCTAGACTATGGATTCAACGTCTTGTAAGGTGTGATTAATCTCTTGGAGCTCGCAATACCCACTTGATCTTCCAGTCATTGAGGTCCTCACAAGTCATTTGCTCTGGCCATTAAATTCTTGTAACTGTGGCCCAAGCTCCGGTATAAACAATAATTGGAAGCATTGGTCTATACTCGCGATTAGGTATCTAACTAAGACGGTAACTGTATTTAGAAAAAAAATACTTGATACATTAGTTCTTATTTTATTATGGGGGCATGGGTACTATGGAGCGCAAAAGATGTGTCGAGGAAAGGACGATGCCGGCTGTGAAATTGCGAATATTATAACATTACACATGAAATTTGTGAGGTTAATGTGGAGAACAGAAAAGTAAACAATAGTACACAGATACATGTTTGCTTGTCATCACCCTTTCTCAGTCACATGCTTGTGATACCGTACCAGAACATTTGAGGCTCGGTATTGAGATGAAGATTGCCAGCTGATGTCAATGGTGAACTTTGGTCAGGCGGCAGCAGATGGCAGAACCCCAACGACATGAGCACTTATACCGAGCTAGAGAAGACCTTCCAGATAAAAAAAGGGAATTCCAAGACCTCTCCCCCCCCAGTCATGACGAACAGACAACTAGACACCAAGCATCAAGATGTCGAGAGGTTGGGCAAAAGATATGCGGCCATGCAGGGGGCAACATCTTTACATGCAAGAAAATAAAGACTCATCAAGATCATGACGATTCTTGCCTCTGTTGGTCAACGGCTTGCGAGGTTTAGCCTTTACAATTTTGTCATTTTGTGCATCTAGTTACATTGTAACTTCATCCCCTGGCACTTGCATAGCCGCCCGAGAGCTCCTTGAAGCTCTTGTCAATTGCCAGACGAGATCTTATTTTTCGTCTTCTTTGCCTGGGCTTTACTGCAAGTACTGGGTTGGGAAGCATCCTCTGTGTTGTTTTGGAATCCTGCCATCTTTGACAATGCAGGATTAGACTCGGCTCCTAAGGATGCAATGCGTGGATTGGGGGAGAACGGGGCGAGCGAGCCAACGACAACCTGCAGCCCATTAACCGGCTTATCAACCGGGTTGACAAGACTACCAGCAGTAAACAAATATTGCCGCGCCGCTGCCTGGCTGTCGCCTATAATGGTTTCCCCACATAAAAGGTAAAAACAGATATGTGTTCACTACAGAGATAATTTAGGTACACGGTGAGAGCTTCATATTTTCATTGGTGCTGGTGGTTGGTAGTTGAGATTTGCGGGTGTTTTCTCCCTTGTATCATGAAGTTGCTTTTGGTGGTTTATCGTATATGTTTATCTGTTTTCTTGTATTGGCAAGAGCAAACATCTGCATTGGGAAAGTACTCTGTTTCTTTCACTTTTCAAGAAGTCACTCACTGGAGTCGAATCTTTGTTTTTCTTGTTGTTGCTTTTTCTGGACTGGGGAGGCTGGCGCTAGTGTTGTCTGCATTTCCATATTAAATCTCCCTGCATCTGTAGCTTCAGAAAAAAGGCATGATATCAGTGTGCAATCAAGATGACTTCCCAGGAATTTGCTTTGCATCACTCTAGGGTGGCCCATCAAACATGTTGCAGATGGATGTATACAGTGTATGCATAGTGCCGTTACGGAAAGTGGGAGAAATAAGCATGAGTGGCCAATCTCTATGCAACTATGCATCTCCATCTACGTAGGTATGCGATATGCGGTCTTGATTCAGAATGGGCAGAAAGTGTAGCAAGCAACTTTCAACCCCCTTTTTTTTTTCTTTGAGTTTTTGAAGCTGCAGCCTCCCCTCATCAAGCGTCCACTAACACTGCTATAACACACGAGTAAGAGTGGAGAAAAATGGCATGCATACATAATGACCAAATGTAAAATTTTTGCGCTGTAGCCAATATTTCACAGCACCATCGCGATTAAGCCTCACCAGAAGAATGCTTGTAAGTCACGATGAACATTGTCTTGACTTGCTTTTTTTTTGTCGGCCATCTAAGCGGATTTGCGACCAGCCGCCGCTACATTGGGATTCAGTCTGGAGAGGTACAAGAAAGCCGTTTCCCTACTACATGGGTGTCAGTTGATCAATGGTACCGCGATAATAAAGTGGATCCCCACACACTGTATTTGAGTTCTACTTTGTGCATTCCTTCCTACTCACGTCAGCACATTTAATGCGGCCCACATTTACAACATGCCCGCCTGCATCCAGTGTAGACGTAGTGAAACACACAGTGTCGCGACTTCCTAGCGGCTCGCCGGCTTGCTGGGCCCATAATGCCCATTCCCTGGTTTCTCTTCCCTTCTCTGGCCATCGTTGTCTACCTCTTCGCCCCCCGTATTCCCTTTCCCTCTCTTGTTGCTCTTGCCTCCTCTCCCCTCTCAGTGGTCACGGCGCATCTTCTCTTTCCTTCCATCAAAACCTCCTTTTTTTTTTTTTCTCACACTATCTTTCCTCATACTTGCGATTTTGCCATTTTCTCTCCATCAACAACATCACCACCACCCAAATTTCCCACTCACCACCCATTTTCGCGTCAGGAAACCAGCAATTTTTGCAGGAAAGAAGGACCAAAAAAGACAAAACCCATATTAACATCGTCGTGTTTTGTTTGACGAGACTTTTGTCTTTTTTTTTTTTGCTCAGCTTTCTAGGAATCGAGGCTTTCAGTAGTTCTTGATTTAATCTTTTTTTCTTCGGGGAAGAATTGCGCTCCCAAAAAATAGCTTTGCTTGCAACCTCACGGCAGATTTTCTATTGCCTTCGCCTGCTTTGTGCAGTGATTTTTGCCCACCCCAGCCAGGCCACCACACTAAGCTACTAGTCATAAACGCCTTTCGTGTGTTGCTGCAGCTTCATCTCCCGCCATCAACATTTCAGCCCAAGATTGAGTTGTTGTTTACCTTGCTTATTTTTCGCTGTTACGTTCTCATCCTCTCTCCGACTACACTATTACCATAATCTTGTGATCTACAGTCTATTCTCTTATTTTTCTTTTTCTCTTTTTTACGACTTTACGCTTTTTCCCTCTTAGTGTTCTCTGTCGAGTCACACAGCCTGCCATTTCCCCTCCCTTTGCTGCCTTACCCAATCGCGTGTTGTTCGCCACTTTGTCACGCATCTGGAACAATTCAAGCTCCAAAAAGGTTGCTAAGCTGATTTGTTCCCCACAGGCCCACTATTTTTAAGCTGGCTAGCACCTTTACGTCAGCCGTTGGTAGCTGTGTACGCTAAACTTGGAGTGTATATACCTCCCGTGTGACCATTGATCCTGTCTGTTGGGCTCACTTACACTTATCCTCATAACATCCTTAAGAAAACAGTGAACAAGATCGTGACGTTGTCAACGACTCTGTTTCACTGACGTCTCTTCCTCCCCACTATGTCGTCCACCCACAATAGTGCCCCTACGGAGGCTATTTCTGCTGTCAAGTCAGAGTATCCGTTTGTTTCTATGCCGGGTGCTTTTGATCGCAAGCGCAAGCATGATTCTATCTCTTATGAGGGACCACTGTCACCGTTATCACCATGCTCTCCCGATGACCAAATCATGATGCAGATGGAAAAGCGTCTTAAGACCAGAAGACATAGCACTGCGAGTAATGTCACTGTTGAACCCTTGGATCTTCCCTCTCCAGAGTCTCAGGTTGACGAGACCTCATCTCGGCTAGCTGAAACCATTGACGTCATCCGGGCCCAATTCGGATATGAAATCCTTACTAAGCACAATGAACTGCGACTTATCCAAGCCGAACTTGCTAAATGCCAGATTGCGTTGGAACAGTTACGCCGTTGCCACCTCATTCCTTATCCGGTAAATGTACCGACTCCGTCTCAAATGGTCGCCATTGCACAGGGACATGGTCCTGCCGTTAAATGGCCCGGCGAAAATGTTGCCAAATGGGCTCCACCGTTCGGTGTCATCGATGGGCCTTACGCCAGACATCTTTCGAAGTGGCTCATTCCCGACCCTGTGTTCGATGGCGGTGTGCCTGAGACCATGCTCCCTGCCGATGCTCCCCGTCCAGTCAAGTTGCCCCAGAACGATTTCATTGGAAAGCGTAGCACTCGCAGTGGCTCTACCGCAAAACATGGTCATTCATCTTCGATCTCTCTTCCTGTCGCCGCTGCCGAGCCCGTATTCCTCCACGCTACTGTTCCGGCAGTCCCCACTTCTGCCAAGGAGAAACAAGGTCTACCGTCTTGTGTTGTAAAACGTTCTGATGGTGTCATTGTGCGCTTACAATGTGTCCGGTGTGAGCGTAGTGGTTTCTCCAGTACTCAAGGGTTCATCAACCACTGCCGCATTGCTCACAGACTGGATTACAAGAGCCATGATGAAGCTGCTTTCAAGACAGGAATCCCGATCGATGAGAATGAACTTGCTGGTATGATGGCGGCCCCTCCTGCTCCTGTTTCTGTTACTCCCGCTGCTGTTTCTCTTGCCCAACCCACTGGGGTTCACAACCTCAATCGTGCTGATATTACTGAATCGGATGTGTGTTCCCTCTTGCTGTCTCGTATCAAAGACACTCAGAAGCTAATGTCTGCATCGAAGGATACTTTGGCTAGGTTCGGCCGCAATGGCCAGCAACTCCCGCGCGCTTTGTGCGGGTCGCAATTCTCTCGAGCTTCTCGAGACCTTACGGCCACTAATAACAAGTTTGTGGGTTGCGGTGAGACCCCGGCTCTGTCCAAGTATCTGGCATCTAAGAACGTGAGTTTTAACCTGATGGAGATCATGTCTGAACTGACTGATGAGAGCTCCGATGAAGAATCCGATGGCTATAACTCGGATGGCGATGTCGTCATGACTCCGTTAGCGAAGCCTCGTTTGTTGACCGGATCCCGACCCACTCTCGTGATTAAGCGTCATGTCTCCATTGTCAGCCGCGGGTCCTCGGAAGAGATTAAGACTCCTGTTCAGTCTCACGAGCTGCTGGAATCGACTCAGACTCCTCGGACTGTAACTAGCCATGGCGCACCTTCGCTTGTCTATGATAGTAACTCTGAAGAAGACGAAGTAGCGTCAGTTGCTCGGGCGGGATCTCCCAATATCGATGTTGCTGATGTCAGTGGTGATGAGTCTTCACATGGCCATCATTTTCACGGATCGATGGACGAAGACTCATCCATGAACTGTGACTATGAGTTACCTTCCAAGCCGAAGGCCAACTCTAATAAGGCTGAGTCTAGGATTGATGCCTAGGCTTGTCATGTTTGGGCGTTGATTCGATCATGTTCGGCGTCTTCGTCGGGGGATCTTGAATATTCATTCGGGTAGATCTGATATTATGGAATCATTCCATGATTTCGGGATCGCTGCTGGTTGGATTTCAGGAGAAGTTTGCATTGTTCCGATTTTCTTTGTTCACTGTTGTGGTGAATGAAGATTTTGACCAGGAGCCTGGAAAAAACTGACGCACAAAAAGTCATTTCCTGCAAGTCATCTCCACTTCTGCACTTCCGCCCATGTCACCTTTTTTTTTTCGCCTGCCCACTGACCAACCACCTGCATTTGTTATTTGCACTCCGACCCTCTGGAAATGAGTCTGTCGTCAACGCATTCATGTGCATATCATGGCGTGGAATCAGATTGTGTTATTTTTCTGAAAAGCAAAAACTCACAAAAAATGTTAATATCGTGAGCGGGCTAGTTGACGATCTGTCATGACGTCACCGCCTTGTGATCGCCACTGATACCACAGCTATTGATGATTTGTGGCTGAAGTCCTCCCACTCCACTTTTTACCGATATTTTTGTTTCAAAGTACATCTTATGACTCTATTGCTGCCCTCGCGGGTAGTTTTTGTTTTTACAGGGCTTTACACTCATAGAGTCTGTCCTTTCATTTCATCGTAATGTGTTTTTAATGACTTTTAAAGTTTATGACTTTGGCCTTGGTCTTGATGACCGACCACGATCGGTTTGGTGATGCTCGTTGCGTCGGATCCCCGCAAACCATATGCTGTTTCCTGCACTTTGACATTTGCTTTGCTGTCTTCCTCAAGACGAGGCCACTCTGATTGGACATCTTTTTTTTTATCTTTTATGTTTACCGGGGTTTGTTTCTTATCGTTTTGGAAGTCGTCCCGAGCCAGCTTCCTATGCCCAGGAAGGGGTTGTCAGGTGACCATGCTGCGTTACTGTTTTTACATCTTAGAGTTCTATGGGGACAAAAAAAGGATACCGCGGTTTGTGCTTTTTCTGCTTTGGGGATTCTGGCGTCTAGATGGGTTAGGCTTTTGGTATTTAATTGTTTTCGTTGTTACCTATATCCGTTGGTGGAAAATGATGGAGTTGCTGGTATCTTTTCGATATTTGGCAATATGTATGTGGGAAAGGGTGGATAGAGGGAGGTTGCTTGCTTTTTGGTGAATCAATTGTTTCCCCTCTCAAGCCTTTGTGTTTGTTGCGATGTGCACGTGATATTGTGATTGTATCTGATCAAGACAGTTAAGATAACCAGAAGTTTACGATGTATAGTCTCCAGTATACGCCCCATTTGTAGCGACCGCCCTGCGTAATTGGTGTAGTGGTAACATTAATCATTGCCACCCGCAATGATTTCGATTAGCCCTAGGTTCGATTCCCGAGTTACGCATCCTTCGGTTTTTTTTGTTCGTCTTTTCCCTTTTTTTTTTTCCTTCTCCACTTACCTGTACCTTCCTCCCCATTTTGCCATTCATTTTTCTTCACTCACTGTTTCTTTATACAGCCCCCCCTCCCGAGATTCATTTTTTGGGATCTTCGGGGGTCCAGTGAGATGCCCTTGATGGGTAGTTGGATTTCGGAATAGGTAACTTGTTGGAAATATGATACCGAAAAAACAAAGCACAAAAAATATGGGTATGGGGAAAGGGACATTGAGGGTTGTCTTAGACGTCATGTTTTGTAGGGGAAAACAGAAGTTGGACGACGAAACCTATTTCTATAACATAGTACTCAAAGTCACAAATAGAACAACTCATGATAAGGGAAATAAATTCTTTTTTAATGTTAAATTAATGACAAAAGGAACAGAGGACACCCAAAGCACCAGAGAAGAAAACCCAAAATCCGCTCTAACAACTCCGCGTAACCATCAGGCATGAGAAAGCAGCAAAGGCACTTTAATCAAGGAATACCAGAGACAGACGACCGACCCATTGCACATTCGTTACATGTGGAAGGAAAACATGGGAGCTTTAGAACAAGTGGAAATGAGACAAGCCATGAGTCTGGTCTTGGCCTGGTAACAGGACAAAAAAACGAATCATGGGACGTAGCATACGGGAAACGAAAGGATAACGCGAACAAAATGGGTATGAAAACAAGAAAAAAAAAATAGAATCAGGCTCGTGAAATGCGCTGATAATACAGTTGAAAGATTGAAAACACACAGGGCTAAACATTGAGCAAGACGAAACAGGACAAGGTAAATTCTTTAGCATGGAAAATGTATGGAGGATAGTGAGACAATGGCATTGAGAGGTATTGGGAAATAAAGAAAAAAAAGCATATGCGTCGAGCAACAACTCTGTCTGTCACAGAAGAGTATCTATAAAAACTGCCCAGCAACAATGAAACAATATGTTCGCGCTCACAGGCGGCATCAAGGAAAAGTGCGAC
Source organism: Ambrosiella cleistominuta (assembly GCA_017139545.1). Classification (NCBI taxonomy): domain Eukaryota; kingdom Fungi; phylum Ascomycota; class Sordariomycetes; order Microascales; family Ceratocystidaceae; genus Ambrosiella; species Ambrosiella cleistominuta. The sequence goes on along the minus strand of JABFIG010000032.1, from coordinate 2,541 downwards.
TGTCAATGTCGATAGTGTGCAAAATGGATATCCAGACCGAGAAAATGAAATTAAAAGAAAAACATAAAGGGAAGATTCCCAGAAAGATAAAAAGACAACAAACTGATGAAGATAAAGAAAAAGAAACATAAAAAGAACATCATAAAAATATACAAGAAAAGTAAAAGGTCGTCATATGATCCAAAGAGATACCTGACGCCGAAGAGAATAGACAATTCTCCTCCAAAATAGAGCAAAAGAAAACAAAAAAAAAGCGGATTGTTTTGGGGGTGGTTAATGTGACGGCGAACTATTTTCTTGTTTTGTGAGAAATCATAAACAAAAAGAAAAAGAAAGAAGTAAAGAGTAAACCCCCAAGTCTCCTTACGACCCCTCAAAACTGGAGTAAAGGCAGATACCAGAATCATCATGAGACGGATCATCATACACCTCAGTCTTGACCATCTCCTTGCCTGATGCTGAATAATTACCGTAGTGCGTAAAGTCATAATTTACATTAACCGGCGATGGAAGAACCGCCAGCGGGTAGTGGTAGTATGGACTATGGTCCAGTCGAACATTCCCATTCTACGGGGCATTGACCGGGACCGCTTGCACGGGATTTCCAGCAAATGGCGGAGCCTCAGCCTCGTACGGACGGCGCTCCTCTTCCAGAGTAGCAATAGCACTAGGAGCAAAAGGCCGGACGGGTCTGGGGGCGGCGACCATGGAGTTGGAGGCCATGGCGCCGAGAGGGCTGTTAGCATGGCGCATGTGGGCGGGATGTGGCTCGGTAGGCGTCGACGGAAGAGGCAGGCGAGGAATGCGGTTAGGCCCGGGGCCGTTATTGACTAGTGGCAAAAGAGTCTGGGAGTAAGGGCTGGGGAAAGGAGCCGACCCACGAGGCGATTCCGCAGTAGGAGAGCCGCCGTACTGGTGGGAAGGAGTGGACGGAAGTCGTTGCCTAGACATGGAAGAGTGTTGAATCTGTTGGTGAAGCTGGGAAATATCGCTTTGTGAGCGACCATGGGGGTGTCCGTGGTAGCTATGCTCGGGGGCAGCCATGGGACCAGGGCCCCGTATACCCGGTAGGAAGCGAGCAATGTTCTGACCAGAAACACCAGAAATGCGCTGGCGCTTTTCGCGGGCATGGACCAGATCTTCGCGGCCATAGTACTCGTGGCGGGGAGGAGGCATGCCATCCATGGGAAGGACACTGCCAAAGCTCATGGACTGGGTGCGGCGGCGAGGCGGGGCCATTTCCATAAGAGAAGTGGCCATGGGCTTGCGCTTCTGACCAGCAGGCCCATCATATGAGATGGAGGGCAGAATCTCGATATCAGGGAACTGAGTAATCTTGCCATTCTCCATGTCATTCTGGAGTCTTGTTATGATGTCCAGAATGGTAGCAGAATCATACTTGTTGCCACAGTGGCTGATGAGCCATTGCGGGACCTCAGTGCCCTTGGGGGTGCCATCGCCAGATTCGTCGGCTTCGTCGTCACTACTAGGCAATGAGGCGCCGCCCTTGCGACCAGCAGCCTTCTCGAGGCGCTTAGCCTCACGTTTGCGAATGCATAGGGACCAGTGGGTGAGCTCACCGGGACGACCAGCGGCGAGGTTGTCATCAGACCATCTCTGGACACGCTGGATCTGAGTCTGGACGAGGACAATCTGCAGCTTGCTGTAGTCACCGGCACTACGGTACCGACTCCGTTGGTAGTGCTTGCGGCAAAAGTGGACCCACACGGAGTCGGGAACCAAGCGAGTGCAAAGCTTGTTGCGGCCAAAGATGTGCGAGATGGCCTTACGGAGAGTAGAGCCAGTCTTGCAATCATCGACATACATGCATCGGGCCTTGGCCTCGTACATGGAGTCAACCGCGAAGCTAGGGTAGAACTCTAGAGAAGAAAGACCAGTATACTCGGCAGAAGGTGGAGGACGAGCAGCAGGAGTTGGCGGCATAGGAGGGGGTCCGAGAGTCGGAGCAGGGCCCTGGTGGCCGAGAGCCGGGAGAGATCCACCAGTGATCAGATCTTTGGGGATATCAGGAGCAGACGAGGAGCGTTTGTGGGCGTGACCAAAGCCATGGTGCTCGTGGAGACGTTGACTCTGAGAATGTCTGTGGATGGGAGCGGCGTCCATGGGAGTGGGAGGAGGGTAAGTAACAGATGCAGAAGACATGTGACGGGTAGCCTCCGGGGGCATACCAGATGACGGGCTTTCCACGTCAGAACTGCACGGCAGAATCATTGTTAGAGAACAGACTGTAAAAACTTGGGCAGATATCGTTGTGTGATCCTCTTTTAGTGTATCAATCAGGTGGCCCAAAGAGCAACAAAAGTCGTGCTGGTGCCGGTGGTACGATGAACAGGAGAAGAACTCATGCCCTGCACAGGAACCACAGTAACTTCGGACAGACTGAAAAGCTGGATCTAACGAAAGAAATAGGAACAGAGGAAGCGGGGACGAGGAGTGTCTTGTGCGCCGTTATCTGGAGTTTTGTGTATAGTCGCAAAGTCCGCTCACAGTAAAAAAAAAAAAAAAAAAAAAAAAACAGAA